>JNCO01007085.1:0-12426 GCA_000785685.1 Uromyces viciae-fabae | reverse complement strand
AACTAGCAATGTTGCTTTTCAGCTGCCTCCCAGACAAATGTTCCCCAATACTTGACTTCAAATATTCCTTCTCAATTTCACTCAGCCTTCTTGATTTCAATTATTTTTGATATTTTTAATTCATTTAAACTAATATTTTTCCTTTTATTATTCTGACACAAGGGAAAATGTAGATTTAGACTCATGTAGTATGGTCTCTGGCAGGAGACAAATCATTGGAGTTGGAACTATGTGTAACCGAGCTGAAGATCTTGCATCATGGAGAAGTAAGCTACTTGATATTTCACCTTTTCATCTTGTCATAATACCTCTCTTTTTTTAAGCCGCTTAAATGTTAAATATTTCATTGTAATTAACTTTTCTTTCTTTTTGTTCAAATTTATTTTCTAGCTTCCTGTTTTTCATCCTCCACTTGGTCATCTTCCTTCATCTCACTCACCATTCCACCAACAAGAAACTTCACTTGATCCATCTGATTTTCCCACACTTGGTGCCAAACCTCCCAGCTCTACCAATATATCACATAACTCATTATCATATGCATCTCATGGAAATTTACCAGCCACAAATGTTCTTTCAAGTGATCAATCAGGTCCTCCAACAATCACCGATCAACGTACTGATTTTTACTGTAGACAATTTTCCTGCCCTCGATGCTTCTGTTAGTCAACAGCAACAACAAAAGCAGTAGCAGAAACAGAAGCATCAGAAGAAGCTGCCAGGTAAGCAAGAGATCAATAGGCCAGCACAGCTGCTGAATTGACAGCTCAAATCAGTAGACCTAACATTCAAAATAAAACCAATCCAATCCTAGAGTCTGAAAATTGAGTAAGTTGCTGCTATCATATGACTCTCAATCATAAAAGTCTTGGTATTCTCATCATCACTGAGTCAAATTTTTTTTGAAATCATTTTGATACTCATACACCACCAAAAAAATCTTGTCACCTGCATGCAGGTGGCATTTTTGTATCTCAGATTTATCTTTGATGTATTAATGGTTGTATCACAAAATTTTATCTTCCCTGTGGTTGCCAACTATGGGGTGTACTATTTTCTCATGGTCAATGAACATGAGGCATGTCCCTTTAATTATTTTTCAAGACCAATGGGTTTTTTCTTCCAGGGGTGTCCCTGTCTCAAGTATGCCAACTTAAAGGCAAGGAATACCCTCTTGGGAATCACCTGATGGTCGCCAACCATGAGGAAAGGAATATACCTCATGGTTGGAAACCAATTGACCTGGTAGGAGATTGCTCATGGACCATCAAGAGAAAACATTTCTCCTCATGGTGACCAAGAATATGCAGTAGCCCATTCTTATGGTTGGCAACCATGAGGCACACTTTTTACTGGTGGCTGTACTCTTTCCTCATGGTCGATGACCATGAGGCATGTCCCTTTAATTATTTTTGAAGACCAATGGGTTTTTTCTGCCTGGGGTGTCCCTGTCTCAAGTATGCCAACTTAGAGGCAAGGAAACCCCTCTTGGGCATCACCTGATGGTTACCAACCATGAGGAAAAGGAAATCCTCATGGTTGGAAACCAATTGGTGCTACCTGGTAGGAGATTTCTCATCTCATGATGGGCCATCAAGAGAAAACATTTCTCCTCATGGTGACCAAGCATATGCAGTAGCCTATTCCTATGGTTGACAACCATGAGGTGCCCCATTTACTTGTGTTTGGGGGCCATGAGGGTTATTTTTAGGGTCTTTGGGGCGTCCCAGATAGCAAAAATGTGTCCATACCCGGCCCAGAATTTAGATGGACATCTCTGGGCCGCTCACATAAGTGCAGTTTTACCATTTCCACTGTCCATATCCGGTCATGGGCGCTCAGCGGGCTGCCCATGTCCACTTGCAGCCTGAACAACCGTGTATTTTATTTCAATTATTAACAAACATTTTGATAAAAGAAACAAATTTCAAATAAAACAAAATTGAACACAAATGCTCAAATCTATTTGATTTGATGTGCTAGGCCTTTACCATTTTTTTCTTTGGTTTCTGCTTCCGCAAGCAAAATTATCTCTTGAGCTGCCTAAAAATCACCACCAGGTGGAATCCCTTGCTTGATCCACTGGTGTGTACTTACACACCGTTCTATTGTCCTGGCGGCCAATCTCCCTTTCACAATCACAAACATATTGTGGGACATGCCCAATATTGGTGATACCAGGGGATATAAAACAGTATTTATTGGTATTTATCGGACAAGACAATACTCTAGAATTTGAAAAAGGGGATTGTATCCGCCAGCCAACTGAAGAGGGATCAGTATTGTATCGGGCTCAAGATACAATACCAATACAAAGTATTGGCCAAAAAAGTGATCCAATACCTGATAAATACCAATACTTGTATTGTATTTTTTCATTGTTGATTGTAATGATACCTTTTGGCTGAGCATCATCTCATAGTAAGTTCAAACTCTATTTCTAAAAATTGACAAACCCACATCCATCCCAAGTTCCAAACCATTCAAACTACTTGACATGAATCCAGACATGGAGGGCTTTTTCGTTGTGATTTGACTAGAGTTTAATTTGGCTCAACAATACTTGGATTCATGCCAAGCTCGTTCATTTAAACCCCTGAGCATACCAAAGGCTCATTAGCACTCAGTCATGTTGCAGTGTGCTTAGCCACAACGTTTGTTCACTCATTATATATATTGTTTTCATTTCTATTTTAAAATATTAAGGTATAAAAAAGCATAAAAACACAAAGATTTGGTAAAAATACAAAGTGAGAAGGAATGAAAAAAATTAATATAAAAATCCCATCCAAAAATTCCAAAAAGAAAGGAGGAAGAAATCAGTGATGAAAAAAAAAAGATAAAGTCATAAAACAACGAAATTTCTACAAATTAATTATCCAAGGAGGAGAAAGAAAATTCAAAAGATAAGCAAACCCATGATGAAAGCCAAAAGAAAAAAAATCAAAGAATCAAATCATTAAAGAGAACCAATTTCAAATTTTCGTTAGATTGACATATATGGTCATGAGCACAACAATGGTGTTGATGATTCAAAAAAGGATTAAATTTTGTGGGACTGAAAAGTTGTGATGAATTTAATATTTCTTGATTTAAAATTACATTATTTTGATGTGGTTGATCAAAATTAGGTATTATTTCTTGTTGGCATGTTGATTTAATTTCATCGTGTTTCTTTTGTTCAGCTTTCTTTAGTAGTTCAAGTGTTAATTTGACTACTTGATTTAAATGAAATAATAAAAAACCACCATGTGGTGTATCGATCAAAGTAGTGAATGAAATATTGTTATTAGAATTTGGATTTGTTGAATTTGAGCTTTGAGAAGCAGAATTTCTTAAATAGGTTGATACTTGATCATAGTTAACTATTGAATCTTGATCAGATAAAATAAAATGATGATTTATGTTTTTTCTTGGTATCATTTGGTCATGATGCTGCATGTGATCATTTTTACTTAATTTTATTCTTCCTCCGGATTTGATTTGATGTCGATTGTTTTCTGCTTTGTCTTGTTCTAAATGAGGAAGAATAACAAATTCAAACCAATTAAAATGCCTTTGAATTACTGTTGCAACACCTATTTCTCTTGAAATTATTCTAACTAATATTTCGCCTATCGTTTTTGGCTCTGCATACATAAAATGTCGAACCTTTTGATTGAAAAAACCAGAGAACCCAAATTTGATTCAAATATATTCTTGACTCGATGATAAGAATAAAATGGACTTACTAGATCAGGGATATAAGGTAATACAGAAATGGGATCAATAGAGAGAGTGCCAGATACAGAATCAGGAAAATTTCTCAAAAAATGTCCGATTAAAGTAGTACCTAAGCTATGGCCTATTAAAAATGCACCACCACTGGCATGATGATTTTCCGATTTTAAATTGTGATCAACTTTAACTTTGAATCCATGATTTTCCATCATCTTCAGTAGACATGTAGATTGCTCATCTAATGTTAATATCTTTCTTCTGAAATATGTTTTTGATTTATTTGTCGTCTTTGGGTTTTTGTTTTCTAGTTGAATTAACTCAAAATCTGGTTTCATTAATGTTAATGCTATTCATACAAAAGCAAAGAAAAAGAAAATTGTAAGTCAGTGTACATTCTTTCTTCCTAAACAAGTGATGTTAAATATTTCTCTCCGCGTATGAAGAAGAAAATTAGCAAAGGGAGACTTACAGACACTTGAATTCCCAACTAGAAACATAGGACGTCGCGATGTCAAAAGTAAATAAATTGCATAATGAGGTATCTGTGAAAATAAAAAGAGCAAGTTAGGGCAAATTTGCAGAAGAATAAGTGAAAAAGTTGCCCACACACAGAAGCAGAGGAGAAAAAATGTTCGAGCTTACTGAGATTAAACCGATTATACCAGCAAGTAAGATAATAGGAACAGGAAGGGTATCAGATTTACACTCCAAATTAGTAGATCGAAAGCCAGGGTGGAACCAGTATTTCATAGAAAGATGATGACCAAGTTTGACTTCAAATTGACGAAAACCAACTATATAAAAAATACAATAAATGAAAAATCGAACAAATTCAATAATTAAGTAAAAAATTAAAGGTCTATGTTCAACTTGAATTGGTTCTAGAGTGTGATTCATGGATCTAATTTTATGATTTCTTCCCAATTTAAAAGTGTGTTGAATTTTTTTTTCAATTAATTTGATGTCTTGACGGATTTGATTGAAATCACTTTCATTTAATTCGTTCAGGTGAGAGGAATAAAATATACAAGCCAATAATTCGGCTAAATTTTCGAATTGAATGGATTCTAAATTGACGGTTGATTGGTGTGGATATATGGTTGAGGATATAGGATAGAACCAACCAGCGAGACATTGACGTAATTGGTGAGGAGATGGAAAGCTAGTGAGAATTCCGTTCAAGATTTTTGCTCTAAGTTCCGGGGAAGGTTGAGGAAGGGGTATGAGAGATGGCTGAGATTTGTTGAGCGAGTTGAGTTGATGGATGAATATGAGATGGAATATGATTTCAGCTGAAGAATAGAGTAGAAGCGAAGCGTTGATGTTGGAGGAGATGCAAGATGAGAATATGGAGATGAAGAAGAGGGAGTAGATGATGGTAGTGGATTGTTTGATGATCAGATGGTAAGTTAGATTGAGTGTTATCGTTGCTGTTGAAATGATGAGTGGGTTGGAGCAGAAGAAAGAGGCGATTGAGCTGCGTAAGGAGTGATGGTACATGATGGTATTAAAGATAAAATTAGACGAAGAAGGAAAGAAAGAAGGAAAGAAGTGGAGAAGGAGAGAAGTGAAGTGAAGTGAGCGAGTTGAATCAAGTATACATAAAACATTGCTGCTATGCGTAACCAGGCTGGGCCATCTTCAACTGCTGACCATCCCTTTGATCCTCTCCACAATGCAGTTGTACCAAACAGATCAACCTCAGATCAGTACTTCTATAAATTATATACCGAAGACTTTATCACAAAGTTATACTTTGTTAAATCATAAATGGCTTACCAGAAGTCTGCATTGGTGTTCCTTCATGAGATCAACATGGTTCCGCATACGGCATACCTTTCATCTACAAGTGTTGTCCAAGAACATGAAAGTTCAATCTGGATATAACATAAAAGTTAATAAGTATCATACTCCTGTTTCCTGTGAAGTCCTTCACAAATTCTTCCCTGCCCCTGTTCATGCTGTCCTTGATATGTCACATTCCATCAACCACTGGTTGTCGAAAAAAAACACTTGCTGTAGTCGAGCGCAAAACACTTTCTGCAGTGCACCTGTATTAGATAATTCCTAGAAGTTGTAGCCGCCTCAAAGTTATTTTCAACTCAGTAAACATCACTGCCCTGCGTCCAATTGATAACCACACTCAAATTTGACACAATCTTCAACACTCTTGAAAACAAGAGACCCAAGCACAATCCCAGAATTATGAAGGGTCCAGATCCTTCGAACATTTATTTTGCTCCACCAGAATGGAGGAGTCATGTTGTGACCAGTGTGGTACTGCATTCCATTTCACAAACCACTGACAAAATCTATATCACTTTGATGCTGCTAAAACTCTGGCTGCTGAAGAATAGCCTTTCCCACCATCTGTGAACCAAAAAAGTGTGTATATTGGCTAACACATCAACCATTCAAAGGCATTATTAAAAGATATCTATCAATTATAAATGATTGTATTTCTATGCATATTTCTTTTCTTTTATTGGGGTAGTGATCTACTATTTTTGTAAGTTATTCATTTTGCTTTTTTTTTACCCAATATACTTTAAATGCAAATAATTCTGGTTTTGTATATTCAGCTCATGGTTTCAAATGCTCATTTTAGTTTCCTTTTGAGATCTCTCTTCCCACCAATTTCAAAATTGAACCAAAAAAACCAATAGTTTTCCTTTCCAAATCATATCTGGATGAATCATGTCCCAATCAAGCCAAATCCTGAGTTGTACAACTAAATTTTCCTTTTTTTTTTTTTGCTCCAGGTAGGCAGGATTTGATTCTCTGAATAAATACAAACCAATGTGTTGGAATATTGATTGACTTATAATTAATTACTTACAGAATAAAATAGCTTTCATCTTATCTACTTACTAAAATAAATTCTTCTATTAAAACTCTCTTAATTATATATTTTAAATATATAATACTCTTTAAAATACTACTATCTTCATCTATCTAAATCTTAAACCTGCAGTCAAAATGCCTTCAGGCTAATTTGTAACACAGTTTGCACTTAGTTCTGCCCATCAATTCTGCTGAGTTACTTAAATTAAAATCTTCCTTATTAAAATTATATTAGAAAATGTTTCTAGTTTATTTTATTTCATAAAATATTTTGTTCTCCTTTTTTATTTTTATTTTTGATTATGTAAGCAAGCCTTATAAAAAGGCTTGCTTCCCCAATTGCAATAAAATCATCGAGTCAAAAACTCTTTCCACTTTCTTCTTGAAAAATCTTAGCCCAGTCAATCAGAGCATTCAGCTTCATCTTCAGAATCTTGAGCTCAAAATTCTTCACAATGTTATTGCTCCAGGGAGGCAGGAAGGCTTCCCTGCATTCCAGGAGAAACCCCAAGCAGTCAGAATTGCTCCAGGAAGGCAAGAAAACCTTCCTGCCTCCTTGTAGAGAAACCAGCTGCTTGGTATGAATGAGGGTAGAGATTAAAGATCACACCTAAGTCATTACAGGAAATACAATGACAGGTCATAATCTTGTAAAGTAAATGTAAGCCCAGTAGATTAGATCATCAGAGAATTTGCTATAAAGATGGCAAAGGGGTACCCAATACACACGCGTGGGTACTCACCTTGGTGGCAGGTACCTGTACCAAATGTACCAAGTACGGGTATGGGTGCTCAGTTTCTGTGCAATTTTGTGTCAGTTACCCAATGTGGGAACTTCTTTGGGATAGGTAGCTATAAGGAGGAAATAAAAAAGGTATGAGACCAATTTATAGGTGAGTTTCAAAGGCTCTTCCCCTTGGATGAAGTTGACACAACAATTTATTTATGGTGGCAAGCCTTTCTTCAATCTTTTCCACCTCTGCTTCAGCTTCTTCATCAGCTTCAATATTTAATGGCTTATATTTCTGTAAATATAGGTAAAAGGGGTGGCTGATATTTTGGATACATGCAATCAAGGAAAAGAATAACATTGTTGGAGGGTAGAAGTTCAACAGAAAGGGAATGACAAAAAAATAAACCTTTGAGTGCTCCATCTTCATCAACTTTGGCTGTATTAGTAAAGTTTGAGCCGACTAGAGTTTGATTGAGATTCAAAATGGGGATGATACCTTTAATAATTTGTTGTTGAGCCCTCTTTCTTGCAGAATAAATAGTTGAGATAGTTACTAACATTGTTTCATTTGGGTGGGTTTTGAAGAATTTTGAGAAGTAAGAGCTGAATGCTCTGCTGACTAGTTTGATGGAGAACTTAAGAAGGGGTTTTTGCTTTTATTAACAGTGAGCTTTTAGAATAAAATATGATATCTAACCCCTTTCTGATATTGTAACTGCTCTGCTGACTAGTTTGATGGAGAACTTAAGAAGGGGTTTTTGCTTTTATTAACAGTGAGCTTTTAGAATAAAACATGATATCTAACCCCTTTCTGATATTGTAACTAAAAAAAAATCAGCAAGTTACCAAAAAAATATTGTTACATTCTGTTATATTTTGGTTTAAATCAACAATAATTTGAATTATTTACGGTACTTTTCAATTTTTGATATTGTAACTAATGAAATTTTTTAAATTTACTAGCCATGGATAAAATAACTCAATCAAAAAATTTATGATATCACCCAGTTATCAATATTTATAGTTTAACGGGACTACTGTTGCTTTTATAGAAGTATAACTTATTGCTTTTATAGAAGTATAACTTATTGCTTTTATAGAAGTATAACTTATTGCTTTTATAGAAGTATAACTTATTGCTTTTATAGAAGTATAACTTATTGCTTTTATAGAAGTATAACTTATTGCTTTTATAGAAGTATAACTTATTGCTTTTATAGAAGTATAACTTATTGCTTTTATAGAAGTATAACTTATTGCTTTTATAGAAGTATAACTTATTGCTTTTATAGAAGTATAACTTATTGCTTTTATAGAAGTATAACTTATTGCTTTTATAGAAGTATAACTTATTGCTTTTATAGAAGTATAACTTATTGCTTTTATAGAAGTATAACTTATTGCTTTTATAGAAGTATAACTTATTGCTTTTATAGAAGTATAACTTATTGCTTTTATAGAAGTATAACTTATTGCTTTTATAGAAGTATAACTTATTGCTTTTATAGAAGTATAACTTATTGCTTTTATAGAAGTATAACTTATTGCTTTTATAGAAGTATAACTTATTGCTTTTATAGAAGTATAACTTATTGGACTTTGCTCCCAGAAGGGACTCAGGAAAAGTTTTATATGAACCAATGATTTAATTACTTTGATTTGATCACTAAACTTATGGTGTAACAAAATCAGCCACACTGATGGTGTAAAAAATAGTTATGCAAGCTTATGCAAAATTTTTAATACTAATAAACACTTTTAATATATTAAAATATAAGATTACTAATCTGACTAAACTCTCAAACATATAAAAGTACTAATGCTCTTGAAAATACAAGAGTGACTGAAAATTGTAAAACTAGACAGCTTGATTTTTAACTAGAGGATAACAAATAAATTTTAGGAACTACCTCATTAACTGACTTGCCTTCAACTAGAAGCAACTCAAAAACATAGAGAAACTATCTCTAACTAAATTAAAGGATGATTTAACTAAAATTATACTGACTAACTTTAAACTAACTGACTTAAAACTAACTAGAATTATGAATAATGTTTAATTTTTTATTTAAATATATTTCTAAACTGGTTACAGTCATAGCTTAAACTCAGAATTTCAACAGGTTTTCTAAAGCTTGAAGAATTGCTGAAGGTTTGAGTCCTGCATAACCAAAGTTTTTTCTTCAAAGAGATCTTCAGTGAGCTTCCTGTTTGTAACATGGGATGATGGGTTACGGAAGCTTGATGAGTATTTTTTGCGCATGAGAATGTAAACTTCCAGTGGTTCATTTTTTTTGTGGAAATAAGTGGTTTCAGAAAAGGGGCAGTTGTTCAGTCTTGTGAAGTGTGTCTTTGGAGCAGTTTGGCCTTTTCTCAGATTTTGTGATGGATATCCTCCCCTAGAAAAAATATTAGAAGAAAAAATAGGAAAACAAAGTATTATAAGAAAAAATAGAAAAAAATAGAAAAAAAAGCACAAAGCAAGTTGAAATCAGTAAAATTAAAGATGAATTAAATTGAAACAAAAATTGATTAAAAAAATATAAAAACCTTACCTGTCACATTTAAATGTCATAGACTTCCCAGCTACAGATCTCTTCATGACAATTACATATCCATTGAGTTGAGAAAATTATTTTATGGAAGCTTTGAGCACTCCAGGATCAGTGTAAATTCCATTAGGTGGAGCAGAAATTTCATCTTCCTTCACTTCAGCTTGATCTTGATGGATTTATTATTTTTTCTCTGCTTGTTTTTTTTCTAAAATATTTTGTTCTATTTGGTCTATTTGCATCAAATTTATTTCTAATTTATATTCTTGTTGTACCAAAAAAATTTAAACATTCTTCAATATAATTGTTTTCTTCTTTTAATTTGTCATTTTGATTTTATATTGATTTGATATTGATAAAAAAATATTGTTTTCATTTTCTTCTTCTTCATTTTCTTTTTGTTAAATTTCTTCATAATTCATTTTTTCATCTTCAATTTCTTCATTATTATCTTCAATTTTATTTTCTTCTTTTTGATTTTCTTTATTTTCATCATTTTTTTGATTTTCATTTTCAATTCATTGCTTGTGTCTCATTATCTTTTCAGAAATTTTGTGAAGAATGGGGTGCAACTGGATGTCTGATTGGGGAATTCTAGAGTTTTGTTGATTGATTTTCTTGGTTGGTGTGGTTGATGTGGATGAGTCTTTTTTTGGTGAGATAGGGATGGTATCAACTTCCAATCTGTGGGCTGTGGGTGATATTTGGCTGACAACTCCTCAGTTTTTTTTTTTGCTATACCAAGCCTAACAACTCCCAAATAAGAGTTAAACTTGGTGCTAGAACTCCCACTCCGCAGACATGGGAGTTGTTGCACTAAATTTGGGAGTCAGAGTTGCCAATTACACTGTACCAAAGTACAGGGGTGTAGCCCATTTTTGGAAAGCTTTTATATAGGATCTAGACACTCCAAAAAAAAACTCAAGTACAAAGGCAACTTGCATGTCAAGTGCTGCCAGTTACTTGAGTGAGTATTGAGGATGGAGGAATTTTTTACATTCCATAGAATTTTCTATGGTATTTGATCAGCAACTCCCGAAAAAGAAATATAGAAATTGGGCCTGCAACCCCCCTTTCCCATCCCTGCAACAAAATGGGAGTTGTTGATCCAAAAAAGGGGATTCAGTTAACTAAGCCTCTATTTTTTACAGTTGCACTATCCAATCAATGGTGGGCTGCTACACTAAGTTACACTTTTTGACCAAAGACATGTAGTGTAGCGGTCATTTTTATCAGTTAGAGGTGTGTAGCAATGGCTTGGTAATAACTTGTGATATGCTACCATGTAACATAATTTATTTATTTTTAAAATGGGTGCCTGTAGTGTTAGTTTCCAAAATTTACAAGTTACACTAGCTTGTAGCATAGCTTGGGTGCAACTAACATAATTTTTTCTGCTTGTTAGTGTAGTTGGTCTCCAGCTATTCTGCAGCTGTGCTAACCAGTAGTGTAGCTACTCTTACAGCCACTCTATCCAGTAGTGTGGCTACTCTTACAGCTACGCCAAGCAGTAGCATAGTTACTCTTGCAGCTAGGCTAACCAGTAACTTAGATACTCTTACAGCTACACTCCAGTAGTTTACCTACTCTTACAGCTACACTCCAGTAGCATACCTAATCTTACCGCTGTGGAAAGATAAACCGTGACCGCACACAAATTTGACTCTCCGCAGGTTCCAGAACTCGATGATTCCGCTTTGTAGGACTGAAGAACCAAGATCTAAGAGAAACTTACGCTCTCGACTAAGAACCCCAAACGAGTTGGCCCTTTCTTAATCCTCGCGCTTCCGCAGTTTCCCTCCCTAAGATTCTTGGTAAACGCTTTTCCCGTTCCCGGAGTGTTGATCTTCTCGCAAGTGAGACGAGCTGTAAATTTAGTATAATAGAAGTAGTTTAATGTAACGTTCCGCTAAGTTGTTCTACAGTAATCTGTTCCTCCCTATATATATGATGATATATCTATCTATTTACAACTCTCCCTCCCCAATTTCCCTTCCCGCACCCGGTTTCCCCTGTTCCACCCTGTCAGCTGGCTTCTATGTTAGAGCCAACTAACAAAATAGCTGAACAAAAATTAATAATATTTTTATGACCATAAATATCATTATAAATAATAAAATGAGCAATCCTATATTAAGGAGTAAGAATAGTACAAATATTATTGCATAAATTAATTCCCCATGCAAAATAACCTAGGGTCACTCACTGGAGGTACCCCCGAATTCCCACTCCTTAACCCTTTTTGCTATAACTGGGCAGAAACCAACATAACACTGGTTAAAACCGTGTTTGCATGTAAACAACTGTTTATGCATATTGTGGATATGTATATTGGTGAGGACTAAGTCAGAAATACATGCAAAATAGCGGATTTGTGCTGAGTTTAGAAGTTAGGACCATACAGTTAATGAGAAACAAGAATACTGCTAAATACAGGACATTTACATATGTCTTGTTACATTGCACAAAATTTACATAACCAAATGTTACATACGGAGAAACTAACTGAAAACAGAAGCCCCCTGTATATTACATAATCCAGGGGCTAGACCAAACATTAGTCAAGAAAGCACACGG
>JNCO01007080.1:0-12428 GCA_000785685.1 Uromyces viciae-fabae | reverse complement strand
CTTCCCTCTTTTCCCTCCTAAGCGCATATAGCCACCTAAATCCCTCCAGTACGTCCGGGTGGTCGTATGACAGTGTGAGACAGAAAGGACCTTTTTTTTTTTGGCAGGTCGTCACAAAAAAGCAAACAGAAAAGAAATATATTGCTTAAAAAATCTAAGATTGTATTGCCTGATTGCCCTCAACGGTGGGCATCCTTTTTTCTGCAAGGCTGAAGGCATTGGATGAGAAATGAAGGCATGAAAAATGGTTGAAAACAAAAACAAAAAAAAAAATCCTAATTCTCTACCATCCAAGGAGCGACTCCCCCCCCCTGGTGGCGGAGAATTAGGGAATTAGTTTAGGCTCTGTCCGGTGTTGGCGGGAAGACGTTTACTACACTTTAGAGGGAGGGCTGGGTCGATCAAGGGCAACAAGGTAGGCAAGACAGGTCATCAGCCTGAAGGTCTGTCAGTCTGCCACTCAAGCCTAGCAGATAGCTTGTGACTGAAGTTGAGAGCTTGAACCAGATGGCAGTTAACCTTGAGGAGCTACAAATATTGATGAGGATGAAGGTTGAAAGCAACTTCTTGATCTAAATTTTTGAAATATTTAAACAATGTTGCTCACCATGGCACCCCGGGGTGCAACTCCTTTGGGTGGCCTCGGGGAGGCGCCCAGAATGGATGGATATATACATATATAAATACTTGACGCGTCATGACTCATCATATTCCTAAAGTTGATGGTCTTCATGCATTATTTGTGCTGTCAAGATGACTTGGGTCTGTTTTGCTGAAATTCCAGTCAATCAGAGCTTCTTGTAGCTTCTTTTTTGATCAATTCTACACTGAAATTCCTACATATTCCTCATTGAATGATCATCTTCTCCAATTAAGCTTGAATTTCATCGATTCTTTCTAGAGTATGTCCTCCTTCCTCTCAAAAACTTTGACTGTTTTAAATCAGATTCTCACATTGCTTTCTTGCATTCAGGCTTCAACTGGCAAATTATTCAAAACATTTTCATTCCATCTCATCATCACTATTTATCCAACACCTGATGAGTCGTTGCTCTCGTCAATCCGATCCTGAATCCAATCCTTTTTTACATCCATCCATCCCACTTCAAAAACGCCTTAATCCTTCCTCTCCAACCCAACATCATCATCCGGAGCTTGCATTAGACCGATTTCCTCGAGCTTCAAGCAGCAAGCGGCCACTGAATGCTGCTATCAATCCATTCAATAATTTGTCTGTTGGTCGCAATTCTCGGCATCCACTCAAGCACTCCAAGTCATCTGTTACCGTGACTTCACCTGGTTGGGATCCAATCGGCGATGATGATGAAATTTACATTCAGAGCGACGATACTCATCTACGCGACCTCGGTGTCGGATCTAACAGGTCATCCGCCCATACCCGAAATTCAAAACTTGATCAGTCATTGATTCATCTAAGAAAACGTAAACGAAGTCCACAACCTAAAAGTCATGATCCAACTTTGCGTTCATCTAGACCCTCTTCAGTCTCAAGTAGGCTCTATTAGTTTGATTTATCTTTTTCTCAATCATTTACATTTTGTGACATTTGAGCTCAAAAAAAATCTAATCTGACGTGACAAATCTTCTTAAACCATAGGTACAATGAGAGCCCCCCTCAAATATGATGATGAAGGTTGTGCAAATTGCCGTACTAAGCAAAGTACCTGTTGGTGGAAAAAAAGCAAGACTATCGTCCTTTCCGATGGAACTGAAGCCTGGGGTGACGAAAAACTCTGTAATCGTGCGTTTTGCCTCTCTTGATTAGAAAGAAACGACATAAAGGCAGATTTCACAATTCAATTGACGGGTGGCACGCGTTTTCTCTTAATTTTGGTCAATCCCATCAATTTCTCATAGCATGTAGTATTCATTGGAACAAGAATGGCTTTCATCGGCATATACGACCAAAAACGCCAAAAGAAACCACACAGCCACGCGTAGCTGGACTTCCGTCGCGTTCCTCGTCATCTCGTCCCCGTCGTTCAGGTTCTGCGGTTTTTACAGCTGCACCTTCGAGTCCAACAGCATCTATAACAAAAGCCCATTCGAACTTGTCTCATCGCGCACGCCATGCTCGCTCGCCGTCTCAACTAACCCTGGCTGCTGAGAAAGAAGAGCGAGAAGCTAGAATTCTCAAGAGGAGTTTGGCGAAAGCCTGTGCCAAGAGTGACGCTCTGAAGCAAAAAAACAAATTTATGAAAATCGGTTACATATCAGAAGAGGGTGAGCTATCTGATAATCCTATGGTTTCACCACCTCCCATGCCTCCTCGGCCTCCAAGGCTCAGTTCACGAAAAACATCTCGCATCATCAATCGCGAGACTCATCGTAACTCTGCCAAGCTACCTTCGCCTGATTCATTTTTGTTCAATGCTTTTCCCGATGCCAATCCTGAGTTGAATCGCAATATTTTAAACAACTCCGCAATGCAACAATACCCTGTTGACCCAACCTTAACTTCCTTTCCGATTCCACTTCCTGCCAATGATATCTTTCCGGAAGCAGAACCTCCTTTGGAGAATATTTCTGCTTCCCCTCCCAGAACTCCACCACCTAACAGTCACATTAGTTCCGGCAACCATATCTCTCAGATTGAAAACTCACTAGGCCAACTATTTGATTTTGATAATATTCTCTCGCCCTCTTTTTTGAATGCCAGTCCAAACTCACTGTTACGGCGGTTAAATTCGCAAAAGCCCATCTCTCAAAACTCTGGCGAAACATCTCATCTTACAGCAACGTGCCAGACGAATTTTCCAGCCAGCGTCTCTGAGAAAGTATTCTCACCCAGTCGCCTGTTGGCGTCAAACAGCCCAACGAACCCGATACCTCCCATAGCGGAACCTAGCAAGAAGGCTGATGTACCATCTCACAACCGTCTCATTGGCTCTGCTGGTTTGTTGGACGCGCATATGAACTCTGAATGCTCAAATCGTAGTAAAAAATCCATTTTTACACCGCCAAAGCCTGCTCCCAAGTCACGGGAATCCGCAAGCCGAAAATCTAAATCCAAATATGCGGCAAAATCTTCTGAGATTACTGGACAAGTCAACGGATTATCAAGAAATCGTCGAAATACTAAAGACTCTTTAGATGAGTTTTTGAATGGAACAAAAATGTCACTAGATCGGAGTAGCTTCAATACGTTTCTCGAACCTAGTTGTTCTAGTAAGAGAGCCTCTAGCTCATCTCGCACACAGTCTCATGTTAAACAAACGAGCAGGTCTCAAACAAATGCAAAGCAGCATATGGCTCGTACCATATGGTCGCGTAGATTTGAATCAGCTGGTATTTCATCAGAAGATTCACATTTTGAAGATATATTTGCTAAGAAGATTGGGTCTCGAACTCCTTTAGAGTCTCACCACTCAGAAGGCAATATAACAAGCGCGTCTATGGATCGAGTCTTGGAGCAAACTGGGTTAAGCTCAGCCGTATTTAAAGGATTAAATACAGCTTTTTCAACTGATGGAAGGGGAACTAATCGATTAGGTAGTGGGTTGGGATACTCTGATGGTAATATGTTAGTAGCTAGTAGTCCACCAGTCCTTCCACCACCCAGTGATTGCTCGGAGGGTATAACACCTCACTCTGGTGAACCACAAAGCGACGATGGAGAAAAGGAATCGAAGAAATCTACTAGCATGACCGAACACAAGAAGCCAACCAATCTGGGTAAAAACTCGGGGGGAGGATTAAATATGTTAATTAATTTCTCAGGTCATCTAAAAGCTCCTACTGGGAGTTATGATTTACCTCATCATCGACAAGATGCATTAAGTGACATTACTCCCTCATTAATTAACCAAGAAAATGGGCTTAATTCAGTTCAATCAAGGCTTCCATCATCCAATCAAAACCCACTTCAATCTCAATCCAATGATAATAACAATAATGGCTTATCACCTGAAATTATGTCTGCTTTAAGTGAAGCTATCAAAGCTGGATTATCAGCGGATGAACTAGCTCGAGCCTTAAGGAACTTAGACTCCTCATCAGCTCCCAATACCACTATCAGCACCACTATGACCAATAACCAAGTTGATATTAAACAAGAAGAGAATCAAAATCTCCTTAATAATAATAATAATCATAGTAATCATCATCAATTGAATTCATTAGTCTCTAATGCTTCTTTTCTTGAACCAATCTCATCAGTTGATGTTGATCATAATCATTTATTTCAAAATCAATTTGATCATCAACATCATCATTTCTTGTTACCACCTGATCCTAACCTTCCTCAACTCAATTCTCATCATTTCTCTGATTCACTTAATCATCTTTCTTTGTTCAATCATGTTGATTTGAATATTGATTCAAATTTGATTCTTGATTTGGATTCCCTTTTACTTCCTCATCCTCCTCCTCAAGTTTAATTCTTTTTCTTTCTATTCTATTTCGTTTTCTTTCTTTCTTTTTTTGTTTTGTTTTTTTTTTGTAAATCTTGGGGGCTTTATTTTATTTCCTTTTTTAATTTTTTATATTAGTTATTCCTTTTTTTTTCTTTTCTTTTTGGATTTATGAATTATCACTGAGGTGTTTTTTTGTCTTTTACTTTTTCTTTGGTTTACTCTTTTTTTCTTTTGGATTTTGTTGTGTTGTGAATTTTTTGTGTCATTTTTTTCTGTCATTTTTTTTTTTCATTTGATTTTTTTTTTTTGTATAGCATATGCGCATCCCAAATTAAAAAAATCTATCTTATAAATATTGTATTTTGCAAAAAGCTTGGACATATTTCCTGCTTTTTTTGAGCAAATATGCAGTTAGCTTTAATTTTTTTTCCTCAAATGTTTCTGCCCAGGGCACGGATAAGATAATGGTGTATAGATTCATATGCCCATGGCCACTTAAAATCTGTGCCCACATGAATCCAATACCCACACAAGTCAAATGATTTTCCCCCCACTTTGATCCAAAACTGTCTCATCCATTATTTTTTTTCCCTAATCTCCAAAAAAATGCCTCTGACGCTACAAACCAGGAATCAACATCACCACCATAAAGATGGTCTGACAGTAATACTCATGGGACTTAATCCGTTGGTCTTTGGCAGAAAGTATTTCACACCAGTCTTTTGAGCAATGGCTGAGTTTATACCACAAAATGCAGCAGGTCATACAGGATCCTGATGAATATGAGGCTTGAGGACTTCAGCTCCGGCTTAGTGCTGAGGATTGGGTGTTTATGATTGATCTAGTGGAAAATGAATGTGGACTGTTTTTGGAAAAGCTCTGCGTAAAGTTTATGGCAACTAAAAGAATTTTATTTCATATTAGTTTAATTAATCTCTCTCTTCTTCTTTTTATTTACCATAATTTTGAATGATAAAAATAATAATAAAAAGTATTTTCACCTGAAAGGTGAAAAATAAACAACTTTGGATAATTCTTTTAAGAATGATATATTTAATAAATTAAATAGAACGAAAAATATAAAATAATCTTTATTTATAAATTTATAATTTTATGATTAAAATATTTAATAGAATTATAATATGATTTAATTAATTTAACTAATAATTAATTAAGTTTATTTAATAATGATATTTCAATTGATTGCTTTATTCAATTTTTAATTATTTAATAACAATAATAATATGATATTTTTAATGTTATTTCTTTTTTAATTTTATTAAAAGAAAAATAGTCGCTAAGGTTTTTCTTGTTCTTGATTGATATCTTTTATGAATAAGAAAGGAAATTTTATTTTTAGTTAGTTTATCAGTTCTTTTATTCTTTAAATTGATTTCATTTAGAAATCAGTTTTATAGTTCTTTTGGTTATTTTATTCTTATTTCATATTTGAAAATTCTTAGTTTATATTTCATTTAAGTTTATTTTTCTTATTTCTCTCCTTGTTTTTGTTTCACACTTATATCTGAAACTATGGAGGAATTTTTATTTTTTTATTGTTTTTTATAAATTGAATTTTTATTAGTTTTAAATCATCTGATTTTATTTTTTTTAATAAAAATAAAATAAAATATTAAATATTAATTTTCTGCTTACTTCTGTCAATAAGTGCAATACTTCTCTTGCTTTTGCAAGTATTCTCTTTTTATTTTCACACTCTGCACCTGTCTGGAAGATCAAAGTGGTACAGCAAATAGCTCATCAGCCCACCATTGTAACCTACAACAGAAACTACCAATCACTCTCAAAAAAAGCCAATCTTATCAACATACTGATGTATTTTTCACTTATTATTTTCTTATTTTTCTATTTCTATTTCTATTTTTGTTCTTTTTTTTATTTTTAGGGCATTACTAAATTCACGCGGTCAGCCCACAAACTCATGTGGTTTTGACCTTGCGCGGACCGATTGCGTGCACGCGGTTTTGAAACTGTGTTTTTGAAAAAAAAAATTAGCGGTGTTAGCTGTGAAAAATGATACACTGGGTGTTAGCAGTAGTTCCCAAATAGCTATGATTCATGTTAGAGTATCTTTCTTGAAACTAATTCTAAATGTTAGTGTTGGCGGTTAATAACACCAAAATTAGTATTAGCTTTGGCTATGCTTCCCATTAGCGTTAGCAGTTATCATTGTTAGTGTAGCAAAAATAAATACAAAAAGTACCATATCAGTTGGAAAACCTAATCAATAAACAGATATTTTGAGTTTATTATTATTATTATTATTATTTTTCTATTTTTTTTCTATTTTTTTTGTATTTTTTGTACTTTTTTATTTATTTTTTTTTGTATTTTTGTATTTTGTTATATTTTGTTTTCATTTTGTTTAAGAATGATTCAATTTTTATTTATTATATATAGGCAGACATTCAAATTCAAACTGTCTGGTTAAAAATTGAAACACACTACACTATTAATTTATGGGCTTTACAATTAATAGTGCAGTGTGGTTCAACTTTTTCACCAGACAGTTTGAATTTAGATGTCTGCCTTTATATATTAGGGGGTGTCAAATATCACGAAACACAACCCTTTTTTATGTTGGGATTTCAGCAAAAAACTCCATTTCAAACCAGACATTTTTGTTTGAAATAACCCGCTTATTTGGCACAGGGGGTGTCAAATATATCAAAAAAAAAATATATTTCAAAATATCTAAAATCCAAAAGTTGACATAGAAATCTGCAATCATAAATTCAAATTAGCCCATAAAAATTTTTGTCACCTTCCTACAAACCCATTTCTTCAAACTAAAGTATTTTCTTTTGAAATTAAAAATAAAAAAAGAATCAAAAAAATTAGCCATTAAAATTAGTAATGCATTTTGATTCCCCCAGTACCAAATGTGTGCAGGTAATATGTGTTGTGTGGTAATTTCCCCCAGTATGATTTGTTTGCAAAAATTGAAAAAAAAAAATTAAAATAAGAAAAACTTACAATCAAAGCGTATAATCATAAACAGAGCCAATTAATTGCTGGTGTGAATCTAAAAAAAGGGAAGGGTAAATAAAAATGAGTTATATTACATTGCAAAACAAAGCAACAAGAAAATAAAAACAAAAACAAATAAAAAATACTATTAAAAAATAGTATTAAAAAAAACAAAAAAAAAATACTATGAAAAATAATATTAAAAAAAAAAAATATAAATTTTTTTTTCTCTAACCTATGGCAGAAGTGGAAATTCAATCTGGCTGGTGCAAAATGTTGTTATTCTGGTTCATTTCTCCACTCTCATCCTTCAATCCTTTCTTTACTCTATTCTTTTCTCATTTAAAATAATAATAAAAATAAAATTTTACACATAAAATTAAATAAAATAAAAATATCAAATATAGTTTAGCCTTGATTATTCCATTAGTTAGTTAGTAATTCCACTTTTCCTTTTGTGTGTATTTGCATTTGGAAATCTCTCAGGTAACTAGTGTGTAGTTGCTCATTATCTTCAATAAATTTAGACTATGCGTGGTGGTAGTCTAATATTTCAATCAGGTTTTAATCCATGTGTAGTTGTGGATTTGATTGAGTAGTTCAAGTATTGAATGAATGTGTGGTAGTTGATTATTTTAAGTAGATTTATTTTATCTTCAATGTGTAGTTGTTGAAGATGACTTTTAGCTTATTTTTAGTCTTTTTTCATGTGTAGTTGTGGCACCTCAGTCTGTCTTCTCACTCTCTGTCATGTTTGTTTTATGTCACAGTTTGTGACATCTGTCTTTTCTTGATATTTTCTCAAATCTGGATGGAATAAAATTTATTGAGTTTTGAGCCACTAAAATCTTCTCAATAAAATTGCTCCCTGCTCCTTGTTCATATATCTTTTCTTTTCTAAAAACCTCCATCTCTTGAACCTCAAAATCTAACACAAAAGTTGATCCAACCAGATTTTTTCTGATGAGTTAAATTTCTAGCTTGTAATAAAATTTAGAATCGCTCTACAACGGACCAATTGGCCCTTGTAGAGCCAACAGAGCAATTGGTTGGCCCAAGAAGGGACCAATCAGCCCTTGTAAACCAAACGCTTGGTTGGCTCTACAAGGGCTGATTGACCCTTGTAGAGCCAGCCAATCGCTTGGCTGGCTCTACAGGTGCTGATCAACCTTTTCAGGGTCAATCAGCCCCATTGAGGGCCAATGGGTAGCAGGGAGGTAATGATACCTGCTACCCTTGATGGTAGAAAAAAAGAAAACAGGGCAGCAGGGATGGGAAAAAAAAAGGAAAAAAAAAATTAAATAAACAATGAAAAAAAAAACATCCAGTGAGAACAAGCAAGATGATGAGCATACCTGAGGTTTGAATGCAATTAATTTAGAACAACTAGGAAAGTGAGTTTGATTCAGACCAATGAGACAAGTGAGTTTGATTTAGACCAATGAGTCAAGTGAGTGTGATTTAGACCAATGAGACCAATGAGACAAGTGAGTTGATTGGCAACAAAAAAAAAATTAGTTTTGTTTGTCTTTTTAAGAAAATATGATTTAAAAAAAAAATACGGTGTTGAGGAGGATTCATTTTGTTGGGGAGTTGAGTTGATATCAATCGGTGAATTGAGCTGTTTCAACTGTGTGATGTTGTCAAGTAATTTGGTAGTTGAGGAGAGACAGATTGTCAGCCTCTTTAATG
Source organism: Uromyces viciae-fabae (assembly GCA_000785685.1). Classification (NCBI taxonomy): domain Eukaryota; kingdom Fungi; phylum Basidiomycota; class Pucciniomycetes; order Pucciniales; family Pucciniaceae; genus Uromyces; species Uromyces viciae-fabae. The sequence goes on along the minus strand of JNCO01007080.1, from coordinate 3,369 downwards.
CCAAGGTAGCAACCTTCTAGCTATACAGGGTGCAAAACTTAAGTTCAGATGGTTTGGTTTAATTATTTTATGATAATTATATGGGATGATAAAATATTTATATTTTTAATATTTAAAATATTCTTTTAACCAGGAGCCGGAGCCTATGGGGTTGTTTAATGCCCTGTTGGGTAGTCAAGGGGCCTGCTATGCAGGGGTTGTTTGAATGCCCTTATTTTTGGGGCCTGCTAAGCAGGGGTTGTTTAATGCCCAAAAGTTCTAGTATATCTCAACTAGCTAAGAGAGAGGAGGGTAAGAGTTACTTACTAACCTAGTTACCTTCAGTTTAGGAGAGTAGCTGGTTGTTCCAGTTGGCTAGAGTAGGCAGCTAATGAGTATGAGTAGAGGGAGTTGATCTAATGAGGTTACTGGGTCAAGATACTTCAAAGATTTATATATCTTTATCTTAAGTAATTTATGACTAAAGTGTAACTGATGATTGATGGGGAAAAAGAGCGTGGAGAGAGGTCCTTATATATTGTTTGAGATCCTCTTGGGGCGCTCTAAGAGTTTGTGTAGGTGTCTCATGAGTGTTGTGGGTGTTTTTAGCTATTTTTGAGGGATTCTGTGGGCATGAGAACTTTCTATTGAAAAGAGTTCTCATGATGAAATTTTTATTTCAGGATTATCTCCGTCCTACCTTAAGTTCTGTATATTTCCAATAAATTTGTAACATAATTTCTGATAAATTTGTAATTTTGAATTCATTATAATGACAGGTATTTATATTGTCATTTTGGTGAATTCTGTGGGCAATATGAATTTTGTTTGACAAGAGATATGATGATGTGTGATTTATCCTAAATAAAGCGTCATCTGTTCTTGCTTTATATGGATTCAGATTTGAAATAAACTTTCTGCATGTGAAGTTATGATTTTTACTAACTACGGTAGATTATTTGTAGTTTAGTAAATATTGGAAATTCTTTATTTCCATTCAAATTTATTAAAAATATATTTTATATATTTTTTATAATATATTTTTTATATTTTTTATAATATATTTTATATATTTTTTATAATATATTTTTTATATTTTTGTTAATATATTTTATATATTTTTTATAATATATTTATATTCTCAATTCCACAGGAAAAATAGATTATTCCTGGGGACATTATTGTTTCCACGGTCTTGTCTATTTTTAATAGTATTGTGGGATTATTATATTTGAAGTATTTTTTGACTTTTTGGCCCATTCAGGCCCGTGTGGATTAAAACTTGAGATTATGTAAGCCAATTCAGAGGCCACTTATTTCTCTTATTAATTTGATTATGTCAGCATCCGTGCCATTTGACATTTAGACATTTCAACACAATTATGCACATATCTCTTAAACTATACACCACACCTGTTTTTTAGGGTTTTTTAGTGCTTAGTCCATACACATAGTGTGTATGACGTCCTACCTCTTAAGGCAAAAAAGGGTTTCCTCTTATTTCTATCTAAAAATATATTTATCTATTTTTAAGACAGAAGGACTAATTTTTCATTAGTACTCCTGCCAGGTGACTAAGGTTATTTTTACCCAAGGAACTCAAAAATGTCATAATAATTAACTTTTTCTTACTCAAAAAGGGAGTAATTTATGTTTCATTTATTATTTACTTACTTTATTTCTTATAATGTTTATTTTTATATTAAATGTTGCTCATGTTGGAATGCTCAACATTGTAGCAGGCTGACATTCCCTCCCACAAAAAGGAAGATTTTTTCCAAAAAAAAATCTGCCACTTTCTCAGGGTTATTTAGTGTCTCTTCTCTGCTCTGAATTTTCTAAGGTGAATAGCTGCTTGAGGAATATTACTTTCAGGAAGCCATTCATCTTTATCTGCAGACTGATTTTTATATCTGAGTAAATACAGTCTAACATCTTTACCATTGACTCTTTCTTTTTTCATTTTTAAAATTTTCTGTACTTCAAAATTACTTTTATCAATGGTATCTTTAATAGGTACAGGTGTTTCATCAGATTCTCTAGCTTGGTAAGGTTTAACTAAGCTCACGGGAAATCCTGGATGTTTCCTGGAAAGTTCTTCTGACAGTACCACTTCTACTGCATTTTTTCCATGTAACTGTTTTATCACAAAAGGTCCTACAAAAGCTGGTTTGAGCTTGGGATTACCTCCTAAATTATAGAAGTTAACTGTGGATAACAAGACTTTGTCTCCAATAGAGAAATGTGGCTCTTTGTGGGTTTTATCCCACCTTGTTTTATTATATTCTACTGCTTCACTCACGCATTGAGCAGCATGTTGTCCTACTAGTTCAATCATTTCTTAAAATCTAGAGAAGTAGGATGAATATGTATTAAATTTTCATTGATGGAATTCTTTGGAGTTCTAGGTATCCAACCTCTTTCCAAGATGTAAGGTATTTCATTGGTGGAGGAGTGCTTACTGCTGTTATAAGCTATTTCTAAAGCAGGTAGCAAACTTACCCAGTCATGAGTATATCCATCGACATGATTTTTGAATTCTAGCCCAAAGTGGCAAAATCTTCTAATCATATCATCTAAAGTTTGGATCATTCTTTCAGCTAGCCCATCAGTTTGGGGATGGTAAGCAGTGGAAAAAGCTAACTTAGTACCTAGCATATCATGAAGATTCCTCCAGAATTCAGATGTAAATTTAGGATCTCTATCACTAATGATTATTTTAGGTATCCCAACACCTGCATTACCCTATTCCAGAATAATAAGGATACTTCCATGGCTGTATCATTCTTATGGTTGGATATAAATTTAGCTTTCTTAGAGAATCTATCTACTATAACTATTACGGAATTGTAAGAATAAGATCCCCCAGGTGGTAAACCTGTAACAAAATCCATATTAATTATCTCCCATCTTTTCTTGGGCTCAGTTATAGTTTGTAGCAAACCAAATCGTTTACCTGTCTGCTTGTTGGCTTTTTGGCAAGAATCACATGTTTGAGTATATTTAATAACATCTTGTCTCCAATTTATCCACCATGCTGTACTTTCAACTCTTTCTATGGTTCTGTCTTCAGAAAATTGTCCTGAAAGAGCATTGTCATGACATTCAAATAATATATTTTTTATTTGGAGTGGGTCACAGAGGACTATCACACTAGAGTGAGTTCCTCTATAATATATAAATCCATCTAAAAGGGAGAATTTACCATTATTATAATGTTTCATAATATGAGGATTAAGGCTGTGTATCAATTCTTCAGAAGGTTTCTCTTTCTGTAGTAAATTTATTGACACGGTTAGATCACAATTTTTTGAACCAGAAGAACCATTATTGCAAGCAGATGATAAATTCCTAGATCATACTACAGCATATCAGATCATATCTGACCAA
>JNCO01007076.1:0-12429 GCA_000785685.1 Uromyces viciae-fabae | reverse complement strand
CAAACCGTTCGATAAACATTCGCACGTAACTGCACAACCCCAGGAACTGCAGGATGTGAGAAACCGTCTTCGGCGCCGGCCACGCCTGTATCTTGTTCAGCTTCGAGCGAGCAACGCTCCATCCCCGCCAAGAAAACTCATGACCTAGAACGTCCAACACTGGAACACAAACTGCAAACTTCTTTGCCGATACCGTAAGTCCCGCCTTTTCGATTTGAAACAAAATCCGCTCCAAAACTACTGCCTACTCCCAAATACAACGCCAAATTCCCGAATTTCCCTTCAACACTTCCCCGCCGTAATCCGTCTTTGGACCCTTGATTCCCGCATCATCTATAAAGATCTGAACCGAATGTGGTAAATCGTCCTGAAGGATCCACGCCATCTGTGCCTGATAAACTGCAACAGAATTAGTTGCGCCCTGTGGTAAACGGGTAAGCTGCATCAGCGCTATCCTTGTCTCAAATGCAGTAAGCGGTCTTGATCCCGGATGTAGCTCCCTCTGGTTGTAACCTCCCATAACATCTACCAAACCGTAACAAACCCGTCCCGCCATTGTCTCGACAAATTCATCAATCCTTGGTGGTAAACCCGCATCAAGAATAGTCACCGAATTGAGCTTTTGAAGATCATGAACAATTCTCAAGCTTTTCCCGTCTTGCTTCAAAACGGCCAAGATTGGACTAGAATAACTGGAACACAATTGCTCATAAAGTCCCGTTCACACCCGCTCCCGCACCAGTTCCGTGAACGGCTCTCGAATTGTAGCCGGAATCGGAATTGGCCTAATCTGCCACGGAACATGCTCAACCACCGGAATTACATATGGATCCCCTATTGCCCGATCCAATAACCCTCGCTCTTCCGGTTCGAATGCCAACACCCGCTCTCTTAGCACAATCACCCACACCAAGAGTTTCCACTCTTCTTCCCCAAGCCATCCTTCCAGACAGAAATTCAACAAAAAGATCCTTTCCTCCGTAATCCTCGCCGTTGGTACGAAATCCGGCGGCCTATCGTGAAGCGGCGAGTCGAAAGGGTTCCTTGACCAGTTGATCGGCCGAAGCCGTAGGTTCAGATCCTGAGTCATTGGCTCTCTCCGCGGCTTCAATCTTCTAGCCACTGGCTTATATTTCCCGCCATTCGCCGCAACCCGCCTGATTACCGTTTCCTCCGCCCCAACAACCCTGCTAATTCCAAAACCAAATTCTTTTGTATGGCTCACGCATGTGGCACGAGGTAATGCTTTGAAACAAGTAGATAGAACCCTTGAAGGTGCACAATTGGGAGGACTTACTTCTAGTCCCTCTGCCTCCTCAGAACACTTTCTCCTAACTCCCCATCCCAGCAATTCCGCCCTCTCCTCAACGCTTCCGTACCCTCCATTCTCCGTCCCGCTTCCCTTTTCCACTCCCTCCTCTCCGTTCCGCGACGCGGAAACATGATTTAACGGGACGCAAGCCAGCTGCTCATGTATGTGGCACTCGGTAGAATTTTCACAAGAATGATATCTACCCCCAGAGGTGCACAATTGGGAGGACTTACTTTTACCCGTTTTGCCTCCACCCCAAAATTCCACGTCGCCTATTCCTTCCCACTCCTCTCCCGTCGACCATTCGCACACAGTCGGAGCTAAACTGGTGTGAATCACCTGGCCGACGTTCAAAAACCCAGCTTCGAGGAAGAAGTGTCGCACTTCTCCCCCTTCTGCCCTTCCCCGCCAAGTCAATCAATCACTGACTCCCATTGGCCACTCATTGGTTGACAGATCGTGGTCTCAAATCTGGTTCCGCGATTGTCGATTACCAACAAGATTTCCTCCTTCCTTGTTAAGTCAAACCTTAACATTGCCCTGAAAGCAAAAAGAAAGGGCCAACCAAGATTCACTTCACCCGATTGAACCTCCAGGAAGGATACCCACCTCTTACACTTCGCAACTTCCACCCATTCCCCCTCTACCACCCCATCCACATGGCACTCCTGCCCGCCAATTCCTCGAAGACCAATATTGGCTTGTTGCCTAACCAAATCCGCCTCCCAAACCAATTCCACGATCCCCGATACTCATCTGAACATACCCGAGAGGGCAAGAAACCATATCCGATCTCACATTGGCATACGGTTCCGCCTCCGGACAACAACATTCGCCCAATTTGACATCAAAGGAGACGTTCGTATGACTCCCTTCAACCTTCAACCCGGCGCTATCCCTGATCACTGAAATCATCTCCTCTGCCATCATGGGAGATACCGCCGCCAATTCCCTAATGCTTAAGGCAACCGGTGAGTCCAATCCTAACGCAAGTCGGGCCAACTCGACCGCCTTCTTTTTCCCACCACCCGCCACCATCCCAGCTGGTGGTTTACTCTTCTCCTTCCTTGGAGCGTCAACTTCCATGGGAACCCAATCGAACCCCCCAAACATTCCCTTTTCATCCGACTTAGCTGTTCGGATCTCCGCCTGCACCGCGGGTGGTCGCCATTCCATTCCCACGACCACACCGCTGGAAGTCTGAGCTTCCGGTTTCTTGCCCGCCAATCCCGCCGCGATCTCCCACACCAAATCTCTTGGAATCGCCGCCTTGATAGGATCGTCCCAATGACCCGGTAAATAAAAACTACCTCTATAGATGCGAACCCGCTTCGCATTTAAGTCAGCAGTTTAGTCAGCACAGTAATTATGCCAATGCCCCACCACCCCACAATATTTGCAAGTGATTGTTGGATCAAATGGCGGAGCTTCCTCTGGGTTGGGCTTCGACCCTTGCCCCATTACCTGACCCGATGAACCCTGCGCTCTCAACAAAAAACCCGAACCCTTCTGCACAACCTTTTGCATCAAATGTTTAAGATCCTTGAGCGAATCCGCCAACTCCGATACCTCCGCCGGTAAGACTGGTTCCGATTTCGCCTTTGCCTTAGCCTTTTCCTTCCCCACCGGTACCACCACCGCTGGGACCATTGCCTCTCCGCCGTTTTCCTCTATTAGCTCAATCATGTCAAATTCCGACCTGACAGCCTCCTTTATCTCCTTCAAATCAGGAAGGAGAATTCCGCCATCCCTCGACCTTTGAATGAGGTTCATTGTATAGAACCGACGTTGAACCCTTTCCTGCACTGGAAAGGCCAGCCCGCGCAGAAAACTCCGCTTAACCAAAGCCGGTGTGCCGATGAATACCTCGTTACAATTGAGGTATTTAAATATTCGGTCGAAAGCCAAAACGTAGGTGTCGAACTCCTCCCGACAGTTGATCCCACCACTTTCCGCCCTCTCTTCAGCCAACCGATCCAGATCCACCTCCCTAAACGGCTGCTTGCAATTTCCACATTTCTCCAAGATCTCCTCCTTCAGTTTATCCCAATTCCGGGATTCATACCCCTCCATCTCTTCCACGTCCCGAAGGTCGTCCTCGGAAGGGATGAAGTTACCAATTTGACGGACCATATCGACGCCTGTCGCTCCCTCTTGGTCCGCCGCCTCCTCGAAACAAAGTAAAAACCTATCCACCGTTTCCACACTGAAACGGACCCCTGGATAGTCCCTTGGCCGGATTTTTACACCCGCACCTCTCCTCTTAACATCCCTTCTACCCGCCATCGTATTGTCAGACACATCCTCCTCCATAGCAGGCGCCCAAAACGATGACTTTCCCTTCGGTGGTGGACCTTGTCCAGCTGCCGACATTCCAACGCGTTGCAACAGAGTTTGCATCGAAGAATTCGATGCCACCGCCATTGGCAAGTACATGTCGTCGTCGCCCATTTCCGATGATTAAAGTGTAATAAAATAAAATAAATATTAACCCCTCGTTTTCCCGATAGTCCAATTGACAAAACGAAAGAGTTCCCGGCCAGACCCCCAATATGTGGAAAGATAAACCGTGTCCGCACACGAATTTGACTCTCCGCAGGTTCCAGAACTCGATTATTCCGACTTGATGGACTGATGAACCAAGATCTAAGAGAAACTTACGCTCTAGACTAAGAACCCCAAGCAATTTGGCCCTTTCTTATTCCCTCGCGCTTCCGCAGTTTCTCTCCCTAAGAGTCCTGGTCAATGAATTTCCCGCCGAAGAATATGAGATTTAAAAGTCTTGTAAAGATATTGTTTCTTCTAATGTGTATATATATTACGATATTCTATTTACAACTTTTCTTCCCTCCCTTCCCATCCCGCACCCGGTTTCCCCGATTCCACCCTTTCCTCCCCGTGTACCCCCCCAATTTCCGTCTCCACAGCCGTTTTGCCCCAATCACCAATCCCGCATCCGCCTTACTTCTGGAACCCTTACCACCGACCGTTATCACCCTACTTCTCGCAGCCCACCGGACCGGATCGTTATCCGCTGAACAATCTGTTCCTTCCCCTGCTGATCCGCAGCCCTTAACACTGATCTACCCCGCAGCACCTTCCTGAGTAACCCACGACTGATTGCCTTATCCGCATCACCGCTCAGCCCCCGTAAACCGTAGATTCCACTTTCCCTCCGCATTTGGTATATCCTGAGGCGATTAACTTTGCAGATACTTTCCACCTTTCGCCAAAGCTTTTGATCAGCTAGCACAATGCTTTTCCCTGCTCCACATGCCTCTCCACCTTCGCCACCTCTACCTAACACGAATATAAATTCCACAGCGGCGAACTGTTGGTGGAAATTTTTTAAGACTCAACTTGAGTCAATTGGCTTCTCAGGTGACATGATAGAACAAACTGTGTAATATTACAGAAAAGGAGAAAAACATATAGCAATATGGTTGCACATTGATGATGGTTTGATAGTCGGAAATGATGATGAAGCTCTAAATGAAATTAGAATATTGATTGAACGGAAAGTGAAAGTAAAATGGAATAAGAAAGTGGACAAGATTGTAGGGATTAATTTGGAACAATGTAACGATAGCTTATTACTTCATCAACCACAGTTGACGAATCAAACGATACGGAAAATGGAAAAAAAATAGAATCAGAAATTAATAACATCAACAACACCACTGCCTGATGTGGAATTGAAAACAAATGAAAGTGGAGGCATTGACACAACAGAATATCAATCAATCATCAGGTGCTTAAATTATTTGGCGATAGGAACTCGTCCGGATCTTTTTTGTGCCGTGAGTTTTCTATCACGGTTCAGTAAAAATCCGGGAAAGATGCATTGGTCAGCACTTCAAAAACTTGTGCAGTACCTAAAAGGAACGAAAGATTTGAAATTACCATTTAGATCGAAAAAAAGCGGTTTGCAATTATGGGTGGACGCAGGATGGGGAGGAGAATTTCACCAATCCACTTCAGGTTTTATCTCTTGTTTCGACAATTGTCCAATTTCTTGGTCATCGAGGAGGCAGAAGACAGTGGCGAAATCTACATGCACGGCAGAATTTTTGGCGTTAGGAGAAGCGGTTGAATTTCATTTATCAATGATAGGAATATTGGATTCATTAATACAAGAGGTGGAAAAATGGATAATGTGCGACAACAGGGTGGCGGTATTGGTGGGAAATGATAATGGTTCAAGAGGGAAGATGCGACAAGTGATGAGAAATTTCTTTTTTGTTAATGATGTTATTAGAGAAAAAAATATGAAAAAAATATGAAACTAATCTGGATACAGAATGGGGATCAGTTGGCAGATGGGTTTACCAAAAGTTTGAAAAGAAATCTTCATGAAAAAATGATACATCAATTATTTTAGGGCAAAGTTTGTGGGGGGATGTTGAGGTGTTGTGGAAAACTTTGCCATGAAAGAGGTGGATACGTGGTCAAAAGATAATGTCACAAATATTTCACGTGTTTTTGTAACTAGTTCCGTACTCAACCCGTGCAATGAAAAACTTAAGGATTTTGGTATCATTTCCTAAATTCATCCAACATCTTTTATCACTAAAGTAAAAAATTCGGTATCAAAACTTCTGTCACACTCCAAGGCAGAGCAGCTCCAAGCCTGAGCCTGAGTCCTCGAGGACCTGCGCAACATATCAACCCACCTGATCAACCAAACATTCCAACTTCGAAGAGGCTGAGTATCTCTCCGCTTTTGAGTAAGCCCCTTGCTTTTCCCTCAGCAACATCTCCTCAATACATTTGAAGCAAAAGTACACACCATGCATTTCCTCAAAGCATAATGCATACCTGGCTATGGACTTATCAAAGAATGTGCTACTTTTCTTCGAGGGGCTCAAACTCAAAGTTAATCAACTACCCACTTTCTCTTCCTACTTACTTCATTCCATTTTTTCCCATATTTCTCTCTTTCTTCTTCTAGTATTCTATTCTACTGTACCACGCACTTCTTCGAACATGTACCACATTCCTTTTCTATTGCACCTCTGCTCCTTCAAACTTAGCATAACTCAGGTTTGAACCACGTGTTGTCTTTCTTCCTCTTTACCCACTCTCATTTATTACATTACGATAACAACTAATGTTTCATGTCCACGTCCAAATTACTATATAAGTTGTACCTTCTTTCCCTCATGACTTCTCTCCTCATTTCATTAATATCAAGTGTTACTCTCCCTTAAAACTATCACTCTCCGAGCCAACTTGAGATTCAGTGCCCTTGAGTCTAGCTCCCATGATATCTTCAAGATTACTTCGAACAACTCCCTCGAAGCAATCCTTGACTCTCTCTCCCCTCCTAAGCGCATATAGCCAACTAAATCCCTCTAGTACGTCCGGGTGGTCGTATGACAACTTCACCAAGTAGGCACAATTTTGCCTCCAGATATCCTTGCTTATCTTGTTTTGGATAAACTACCTGAAGACCTAGAAATTGTGTGCCAACAAATCACACACTGGACAAGGAAATCATTCATGAGCTTGTGATTGATCACCTTGTGCTCTATGCTAATGATAAAGCCACCAGAGCTAAAACGGTTAAATCTGAAACCCTCTCGCTTGTCACACCCGAAGAAAAAAATGCAAGAAAGCCTGGCATAATCCCAAGGCTGAACATTCCAAAAGTCGCTGTTGGTTTCTTCATCCTGAGCTCAGACCATCTAGGCCAGAATCTTCCGTGAGCTCATTCCTATGCTCCTCAACATCTAGTTCCTCGCTCTTCATCCTTGACTCTGGAGCATCAGCTCATATGTTGTTTGATATCAATTTCTTTTCTGCCATTGACGAAAAAGAAAAAGGAATAATTAAGACCGGCTCAGCAAAAGAAACACTTGAGATAAAAGGAAAAGGAACTGCCTACCTGTGTACTGATGATGGTCTAGTTTCTCTTGAAAATGTTCTATACGTACCTGCTCTTACTGTAAATCTGATATCTGTTAGAGCTCTCCTGCTTTGTAACTATTCTGTTAAATTTGATAGAAACTCGTTTCAAATTCTTAAAGATGACAAAATCGCAATTAAAGGAACTTATAAGAACAATTTACCCACAATTTTTGCCCAAAATGGCTGTCACAGCGTTTTTCTTTCTGATGCTGATTTTTTACACAAATTGTTAGGACACGTCAGCTACCATAGAATCAGACATAAACTGGGAATACCTGTTAAGACTAATACTTTGTGCCTGTCATGCTCTATTGCTAAGATCACTAGATCTTCTCACAAAAAAAAACATCTGAGAAACAAACGTGTTTTTGATGAATTACACATGGATCTCATTGGTCCAATAACTCCCTCTTCAGTCTATGGCCATCATTATATTCTTACGATTGTAGACAGCTGCACGAGATATTGCGCAGGAATTCCAATCAAGGACAAGTCCTCGGTATCCGAAGCACTGCAGCATCTAATTTCAATTGAGGCAAAAAGATTCGGATATTACCCATCAATTCTACATTCTGATCGGGGAACAGAATTTTTGAATGAAAACATGAAGCTCTTCTGCAAAAGCCATCTAATTATAATGAGGCATTCTGATCCCTACACTCCTCAACAGAATGGATTGGCTGAAAGGTACAACCGATCCATCCTGGAGTCAGTAAGGACTGTTCTTAAGGACTTGCAAATTCAAAGAAGGTATTGGAATGAAATAGTTACTGCATGCAGCCTACTATTGAATCAGATTCCTGAGCATAAAAGTAAAAAATTGCCATATGATCTGTTCAAAAACCAAAGTATCTCTCCGTCCCACTTTCATCCAATAGGATGCAAAGTGTCTTATCTTGACTGAAGCAAAAAACCTCACTCAAAAGCTAGAAACCTCACTCAAAGCTAGACCCTAAAGGAGATCTTGGAACTCTTGTTGGGTATAACAATGAAATGGGCTCTTATCGCGTTCTTGATGCTAGAGGGAGAGTTATTGATACGAAAAACGTGTGATTTCTCAAAATCAAAGCTGAATCTCAAGCTGCGGACTCATGGGACTGGATCATTGAGGAAGATCATCAAGAGTGCGAAGAAGTGCCTCCTCAAACAAACAAACTTAGAGATGTGTTTAATCTTCCTGAACAGAATGAGCAAGAGATCACCAATATTACGACTGAGTCATCTGACTCACTAGATAACCCTGAATCTTCCTCTGAAGAAGAGGGAGAAGAAGATGATGACGACGACCCCAATGTTAATTCTCTTATACCTCCTAAAACCTCGTCAAAACCAACCTTGAGAACTAGAACCTCAAAAATTAAACCAGGAAAATATTCCTGTCTGACTTACAATCCAAAATCTTTTAAGGAAGCTACCACTTGCGCTGAAAAAGAAAGGTGGGAAGCAGCCATTGATTCTGAATCAAACAGTATAGAAAATATTTATTTATGGGAAGATGCTGGTGACTCGATACCCTGTAAACCTTTAAAGACTACTTGGGTGTTTAGAACCACAGTAGCAACACAGTCTTCTCCAGAAAATAAAAAAGCTTGATTGTGCATTCAGGGATTCCTTCAAGTCCCTGATCCAAAATTTTTTGAGACCTTCACACCAACTGGCAAATTCTCTTCTCTTCTTACTCTTCTTACGCTATCGGTGGATAAAGGTCTGGCTGTTAGACAATTCAACGTTAAAGCTGCCTTTCTCTACGCACCTTTGAAAGAGAATATATTCATTGAACTTCCAAAAGGAAGTAGACGAACTTCGCCTTATCTTAAACTCAAAAAGTCTCTTTATGGACTTAAACAGGCACCAGCTAACTGGTACGACACTCTGACTTCTTGGTTTAATGACATCTCTTTTTATCAATCAAATTCTGATCCTTGCTTATTCATTCATGAGGATTGGAAGACTTTTATTTTTTTTCATGTCGACGATCTAATTGTTGTAGGAAATGTCGAGGAATTTGAATCATTATTCCTTCATCAATTTCCAAGCTCATCTGCTCATTCACCTGACACCCTACTGGGAATGGATCTGGAAATCTGTCCTGAGTCAATTCATCTTTCTCAGCAAAAATTAATTGACAAAGGCCTTGACTTGATAAAATTGAAGTCATGCCGTTCGGTGGCTACTCCGTTATCACTGTTGGAATTGAATGAGAAAGAGGAGGAATTGTGAAATCACCGGGTCAAAATCAATTGATTACATAATCGATATTAGCTCTATTTAAAGCGTACACTTCGTCTGAATTGATTTTACCAAAATCTTAGTCGCATCTATAAATCTAAGATTCTAGTCAATTCAGAGGAAGTAAGTTCATTTCTCAATTCAATTCAACCATCATTTCAAGACACTAAATTGACATCTTTCATTTCGTTATTTTTTTTTATTTATTGTAAATTAAAAAGTTGAAAATAAATTATCGCTTGTATCATTTTCATTAATCCTCATTCAGAGTAGGCCACCATAAGCTATTCTTTATCAACTTTTATTCATTCATACGCCACTCATGTTTTATCTTTAAATGTAGTGGAAAAGTTATTGTTGTCATTTCTTCATCATTAAATTGAATCATTAGTAACATTGTTAGAAGTCTTAGGTAATCCTCTCAATCTTTTATCATTGTTTTCATTCACATCTATTGTTGATTCTGATAATGAAAAAATCTTAGTCTATTAAAATTCACAGATTTACAGTCTCGATTAGCTCCGACAAATTGAAAAGAGACTTCTAACAAAAATGGCCGATGATTCAAAAGAAGACGAGAAATCAAATATACCTAAACTTGACAACAAAAATTTTCTCCAGTGGCGTTTAAGAATGCTGATATACTTGAAAGCCAAAGATCTGTACAAATATGTCAGCGATCCAAGATACTCTATTCCTCGAGACGAGGAGAGCGATATAGAAGATGATCAAAACGTTTCTACAAACCTAGCCCCTCCAACCACTAGTAATAGAAATCCTCAGAGGTTGACAAACGCAATGATCAAAGCAATAAAAGAAACCACCCATCTTATCGTTTCAAAGTTGGGGGCAAAAGCCTTCAACCAAGTCGTTTCTGAAGAAAACATGGAGGCTCCTAATCTTATCTGGAACAAAATAATCACCGTTTACGCGTCCAAGAGCATTAACAACAAAGCGCGAGTATATCTTAGATACACGCGCTATCGGTTCAAAGACTCCTTATCTCAGTTCATCAATGACATGACAGAACTCCTCCATGAATTCTGGGCGGTGAATATTGAATTACCCCCAGACATTCTTAGTTACGATATACTTTCCAAACTTCCTGAACATCTCTATCCTTTAGTGGATGTGATGCTAGAAAACGAATCGTTATTCAAAGATCCTAGCCTAGTCTTAAATAAATTACAAGAACGAGTTTATCATGATGAAACTCGACAAGGGCGAAACCAAATGTCTCATCCCAATGCGACCGTCTTAAATACTCAAACAAACAAATCTATTCTGTTTATGGGTCCAAATGGGTTTCCTCTCCGAAAGATCCCAGAAAAAACGATTCCGGCGTGTGGATTTAATCTACATAATCCCAATGTATCCGGTCACTCAGCAGAAACTTGCTTCGCTCTTCACCCTCATTTAAAATCCAAGAATGAATTTAAGAAACATGGCAACACGAATTACACCGAAGCTCATGTGGCGTATAGTAGCACTAGGATTGGTATCAACAACACTTTGCTCATCGATAGTGGTGCTTCTCATCACATGGAGAACGACAAATCCCTATTCAGTCAGCTTAAGCGAATATATCTCCCAGTAGCCACTGGTGATAAGTCTTCGTCTGCGATGAGAGCGGTTGGTATCGGTACTTGTCACTACAAATTAGATTCCGGAAACATTTTGAAACTGGAAGATACACTCTTCGTTCCTAACCTATCTAGGAACATCGTGTCCCTTTTGAGATTATTGAAGACTGAAATCAAACTAAAACGCTCCTCGAATTACGTTGACATCTACTCGGACGGCATCTTTCTTGGTAAAGCGGTGAATGAAAACAATCTTCTATGTTTTCAAAAAAATCTCAATCATCCTCAAGTTCTTGCTACCAGTTTATACGACTGGCATGTTTGATTAGGGCATCCAGACCCAACTCGCATATGCCGTCTTATTCAAAATTTACCAGACAAGGATCTACGATGCGATACTTGCGTTTTGGCCAAAATGGTCAAATCTCCCTTCAAGAATCATTTTGACAAAGCGAGTGAAATTCTCAGTAACCTTCATATGGACCTATGCGGTCCAATTCATCCCCAAACTATATCGGGGAAGAAGTATTTTTTAATGATCGTGGATCAACACTCGGGTTTCAAACACGTCGCACTATTGAATGCAAAAAGTGATGCAACTGAAAGCATTATTAACTTTATCCGATTCTCTGAAAATCAAACGAAAAAGCGAGTAGTCAAGGTAAACTCGGATGGCGGTGGAGAATTTCTCTCCTGTCTATTAAAATCATTCTTTGAAGAACGGGGTATCTCACATGTCATTTCCCCTCCACATACTCCAGAAATGAACGGGTATGCAGAAAGAGCAAACCGGTCAATACTAGAGAAGCTTAGGTGCCTTTTGATTCATAGTAAACTGCCTCCCTCTTACTGGGGAGAAGCTATATTATATGCAACCGTCTTATCAAATCTGACGCCTTCAAAGTCAAATTCAAGTTTCGATTCTCCAGAGTCTGTATTCCTGAAGAAAAATTCAGATTTATGTCACCTAAAACCTTTCTGGTGCAAAGCATTCACCCTAATTCCAAAAGATACTCGGACAAAAAAATTATTCTGCGTCGCCGACCAGGGAATCAATTTGGGATTTGATTTTGTGAAACGATCCTATAAGGTCCTCCTTTCTTCAAAGCGCACTGTTTACTCAAAACATGTACGGTTTGATGAAACTTCTTTCCCCGGGCTACCTTGTTTCAATTCGCTTCCTTTGTCTGAATCATCTTTACCAATTTTTCCCTCTTTTCCTGCCGACAAGTCAAACACTAACCCAGATAATACATCTAATTTGCAGGCTCAATCTGTTTCCGACCATCGTGATGAAGAATGCTCGCCAACCCAAGTTGTTCAAACATCTGACGGAGATGAAGTATACATACCTAAACATCCAATCACCAGAGACATACTTCAAGAAAACATTCT
>JNCO01007071.1:0-12431 GCA_000785685.1 Uromyces viciae-fabae | reverse complement strand
ACATTGCATCACTAAACTTCAGTCAACTAGATCTCCCAAACTATTGACTTTCAGACTAAACACTTGGCAACAAAGTTGTAGCGTGATAGTCAACAGGAGAATCAGGGTGGAAGTCTTTCTGGACAATCCAAATCAGTGCACATTGCATCACTAAACTTCAGTCAACTAGATCTCCCAAACTATTGACTTTCAGACTAAACACTTGGCAACAAAGGTGTAGCTATTAATTGTAGCTTTCATTTTTACTTGGTTTTGTCAAAACTGGTCGAGTTGTTCAAAAATAATAGCAATTGACGGTTTAAATCAGCTCATGAGAATCTTTCCTCTGACTTGAAGTAACTCTTTTACTATTCACCCCCTTATAAAATTACCCACTTCATCTCATTAAAGCTATGAATCCCTTCATTTTATTTAACATCAACTCTGAAGAATTCCTTTACTAGCAGAACATGAATTGTCCTCATTACTTTAATCACTTCCACAGGCCATCAGGCTGAGTGTATGTTTGATAAATAATTTTTATTTTTTTCCATGAAGTTTTTTTTTTCTTTCTGTTTTTTGCAAAAAAAAAAAAATGTTCCAGCTCTTTTTTTTTCAGAAAAAGGATTTTCCCCTCTTTTTTTTTTTTTTTTTTGCTCAATTGTCATATGGTGTTTTTCTTCAAGTTTTATTTTATTTTTCTGTTTTTTACAAAAAAAATAATGTTTCAAAGCTTTTTTTTTTCAGAAAAAAGCAGTTTCTACTTTTTTTTTTTCAGAGAAAAGGAGTCTCTACTTTTTTTTTTCAAAAAAAAGTGGTTTGATTGTTATGCTATTTTGTGTTCCCTAACTTTAAAATGAACTGTACTATGTCTGTAACATGCACTACACTACATTGGTTGCTTGCACTATGCTAAGTTGTAGTGTAGCATTTACAAAAACTAACAGGTGCTTTCCTCACATTAAGCAAAGTAATTGCTTGAGCTACACTTTGCAATATTGTAGCACTTTCAAAAAATAACACTTCTATGCTACAGATTACAGGGGTTCCTGTTAGTTTGAACTTTCTTTTTAGCCAGATACACTAGACTCATTTTTTCATAGGGTTTTTTGGGTGACAGTGGTCAGCACAAAACTCATTTCAATCAGATCACACAAGTGTGTTGAAATTCTGCATCTCAAATTGGTCGATTAATGTCACAAGAATGTCACCAACTTAATTCAACTCAAAGTCTGGTATAGGATACTCAACATCATATTATTTGAACAGATTTTCAAAACTACTATTATTTATATTAAAAACAATATTCTTCAAAAAACCTCTCAAGACCAAGTCTAACTAATCTCCATCAACATAAATATTGGTAATGTTGATTTAAACATTCAATAACAATAAAGACTCCCAAACTGATTTTACAACTTTTTCAATCCAGACTTGTTTCCTGTTTCTTTTGTTTTTTTCCTAATATATTTTTCTAATCAAAATTTTCCTCTTTTCCCATCAAGTAAGAATCTCTAAAACTGAACCAACCATGTCTCAAAAACTCACAACTATATTTTATCAGTCTTGTCTCCAATCAGAATTGTGCTTCCTTCTCTATATTTAAATTTTCTATTATCATTACTGAAAAGTCCTGTTAGTAACTTTTCCATCTTTTGTTTCATTTTAATATCAAAACTTGTCTGTTTTTTCCCCTTTGAATCTTAATAACTTTGAAATAAGTTAAGCTGGTTGTGGAAGAGTTTCAAATGCGGAAAAAAAAATTCTCTTACCAGTGTGAAAAATTATATTTTCTTGTAAAGCTGATTCAGCCAGGCTAAGCAAACCTAATAAATACGCAGAAAAATAAATATATTTCAAATCTTGTTCGTTTAACCTAATGGATTTTCATATAGAAAAATGCTTCCACTTAATGTTGTAGTCTCTTTTAATCATTCAATCAATTCAATAAAACTCATTGGATTGTCTCACTTCAACTCATTGTTCAAGATCACTCAGTTAATTGTCTCTGTCCGTCTCATTCTGAAAATGTTTCATACTCAAAGCCATTGTTTTCACATCTTCTTCATTCCATATCAGGGGTGCTGTTTTACTAGAGTCTTGTTGTTGTTGTCTCAATCAATTCAATAAAACTCATTGGATTGTCTCACTTCAACTCATTGTTCAAGATCACTCAGTTAATTGTCTCTGTCTGTCTCATTCTGAAAATGTTTCATACTCAAAGCCATTGTTTTCACATCTTCTTCATTCCATATCCGGGGTGCTGTTTTACTAGAGTCTTGTTGTTGTTGTCTTATTGCTTACACCAAGTTGGGTGATCATAAGGTGTGCTGTTTGTGTAGAGTCTTGTTGTTGTTGTCTCATTACTGACACTGAATTGGGTCATCATAAGATCTCATGTTGTGGGCTACCCTTTAAAGGCTATCTTGTCTATATTATTGAGGTGAGTGTTCAAAGAGTATTTCATATTGTAACTTAAGGGATAGTTTGTTGATGAATTACTTCCTTGGGAATTGTTTGCCCAACCCTAGGATATTTCTTGTCTAAAAGGTGCAAGTGGGTCCACTGATGGACTCAACTTAAATAGAGTCAAAAAATGTAAAAAAAGGAAATGGACTGATTGGCAGGAGAAATTGCTCTGCCTGGAAACAGTAGGTTATGTTCTTTTGTGGCTTGAAATTAAAGGGGAGAATATCTGATTTGGCTTTTTTGTGCAGCGGAATAATGAAAACTAAAACTCCTACTCTGGAAAGCCAAGTCAGATTCATTTTTCCAAGCTGTTCACCTCAGGTAGGAGAGGCAGCCACTCATGGATGCAAGAAAACACAGGTTTGTCAAATTGGGATTGCGAACAAAGCTGAAAGAAAAAGTATTCAAGGCCATCAATGCTTGGTACCCTGGAATTTTAAATTTTATTATGGCTTATAGAGAGAAATATATGGATTATAATCCCAAGTTTCCCAACCGACTGGGCTGTGATGGACAGGAAGGAGAGTTGATTACTTAGAAAAATATCAGTGCCACACCCCTGTACCATTTTTTTTTGAATGACAGCCTGTTCTACAATTGCAAAACACCATTCTTGTTTTTTTAAGGTTTTTTTTCCTGCACTCACATTCTTCTCTCATTTATCCTCATCAAGTTTTTCCCAATATTACAAAATATAAAATAAGGGGACCGGTTTTTGACACCAAATCAAACAAAAAAAAGATAAAAAAAATAGTTGATGTGGGAAATATGGGCTAGAAATGTTTTCACAGGTCCAATGGAAGCAAAAAAAGTAGCTTTTATGTTTACTTTTACAAAATTTTGGTATATGCACCAGTTTTTTCAAAATTACACATCAAAGCTACTTTTTCTCCTTCCCCATGAAAAATAAACTATCCCACTTTCCAATAAGGTTGAAATACCTCTGGGAAACATTTCTAGCCCATATTTCCTGCATTAAGTTTTTTTTATATTTATGGTTTGATTTAGTGTACTCCCTAAATAAGCAGTACTTCATTATATTTTTTGAGCTAAAAAGCTCAGAAAGTGAAGCAGGGGTGCCCAGGGGGCTGGCAATGAATTTTTTTAATTTTTAGACACATGGAAGTATTTTTAAAAATATTTAAAAAAACCAAAAAAACTCAACATCCTCCTGAGATTAAAAGGTGGTGTGAGGCAGGAAAAGTGTGGTTCAAAGACTTCCCACCTATATATATAGCATATTTATGTATCTAGGTGAGAAAAACTGATTCAACCCATATCTTTGAGTTTGAAAAATGATGAAACCAGTGATTAAAATAAGAAAATAACAAAAAATTGCTGATTTCAAAAAAGAGAAAAAAGCAATTGCTGATTGCAAGAAAAAAGAAAACGGAAGCAGAAGCAGAAACAGAAACACTTTGATTTAAAAAAAAACCAATTTCAGGGGTTCATTTTTTGGATTCCTTATTTTTATTCTCTTTTCCAACATACCTTCTTCTTCTATTGAGCTCTCTGTTGGTTGATTAGTTTGGAAATTAAAAGGCAACTATAGATTAATTACATATATTAGAAACAATTATTTTTGATATTTTATTTACAATTTTTATATTTTATATTTTTTCTTTATTTTAATTTACCGATAAAAAAATCAAGATATTTATTGAAAATCTGAATACCTAAAGGCAAAATCAGTGATAGCCATACTTCTGATTTAATTTGATTAATTTAGTTAATTTATATTCACTTATTTTATTTGCTTGGAATAATTATTTTTTGATGAATTCATAATAATGCTAACAATGTTTTATTCTTGTTTCTATTAAAAAAAATCTGAATTGATAATGAATTTATATTCATGAAATTGAAAATGATAAAAAGAAATATAACTGGGATTGTACAGAAAGGTTGTCCATTGTGACATCATTTTAGTTTCTCATTTTCCCTGTCTCAATTGATTTGATCCTAAAATTATTCAAAGAGTATAAAATTTAAATCTAAATTTATTTCACACCTAACCATTAAATTTTATTCTGAATCTTATTTTTAATTCATTCCTCTTTCTTTTTTTTTACATCTGATTTATTATTTTTAATTATTTTTCTATTTTTCACCATGATTTCTTGGGTGTCACTTGCTAGAAAGTGACATCAAGGAGGCTCTGATTCATTTCCTCCCTTTTTTGAACACTCTTTCTTGTGCGCAGTGACTGTGCATAATGCACAGTAACTTTGCAGTAGAGATACAACAGAGTTTGTACTGAGCTTGGACCTATTCTTTTTCCAAGCTCCTTGATGTCGCTTGCTAGCAAGTGACAGAACTTTTTTTGTGTTCTTTCTCCCTTTTTTTTCTGATTGAAGGATGTTGAAATTATTCCTATTTTTCTCAAACTTTCAAACTTTTTTTAAACTTTTTTTATTCTTTTCTTAACAGCAAATATCATTTTAGATGACTATTTTATTTTCTGTAACAATTTTATTTTTAATGTTTTTATTAGTTTGTTTTGTTTTGTTTAAGTTAATTTTTGTTTGATTTAATTTTTGTTTAATTTAATTTTTGGTTTTTATAAATTTTATTAAATTTTTACTCACTGAATTCAGTGCTTGAGTTTTCAATTCTTTTTATTCTCTTTCCATGATTTGTGTGACAATTAGAGCCATATTAAAGTCATATGTCTTGAATTTTTGCCCTCCCTCCAATATCCTCTAACCACCAGGGCATTTTTCAATTTGTTTTTGGTATTTTTCCCCAAGAATTTTGGACATCCCACATTGCATGAGCACATAAGGGTGGAAAAACTTTACTTGTCAAGTTTTTCTTTTTCATCAATCATGCGGTCATTGGTCCCATTTCTTATTCTGCCGTTCAATCAATATTTTAAATTTCCTCCAAATAAATCATTGAAAATAGTATTCGAGCTCAAAGAAAATTTTCCAAATGGAAATAACCAACAACCCCTTTCAATGTTTTGGAACCACTCACAAAGTCATGTGCTCAGGGACTAAGTAGCATTTTCACACTGATCCAACCTACACTGCAAGATATGGTTTTTGATGAGAAAGAAACTTGTCCCAAATATCCTTAATGGCATTAAGATTCATGAGTAATACTGGACTCCCCATGCAGTAAGCTATTTTCACTTTTCTGCACTTTTCTATTCTTTCTTTTTCCCTTTATCAAGCATTTTTCACTTGAATTTTCATTTTTTTTACATATCTATCATGCTTTGAAGGATTACTGACCCTACCAAAAAGAATACATGTGTCATATGTGTCAAACTAATTTAGGGTTTTGTTTTCTGCACACGCTCAAACCGCGTTTACACACAGTTTTGGACCGCCAGGGGATGTCATTTTTTTTTTTTTTTCAAATATTTTTAAAAAATACTTTCAAAAGTCCAAAATTACCAAAAAAACTTCCTAGTGTCCTGAGCCCCCCTGCTTTGTATTCTGAAGTTTTTGTTGGAATATCATTCCTGGCTCAATCTCTTTAAAGAGAAAAAGCTTAAGTGAGTATAATATACTCATCAAATTTGTAATGAATAAGTAATTTAATTAATTCTTATTGTTATTAATCGTTTTGTTGTGTGACAGATGAACTGTCACAATTTTATTTAAAAAACCACTAAAGTGGTCAACAGAATTCAGCCATCAACGGTCAATCATCAGACAGTCAAAAATTATCTGATGATCAACTAGATCATATAGCATCATTCAACTTGTAAGTCTTTACTTGTAAAATTCTATCGTTAAATATAATGATTACTAATGTCTAATCATTTGTATTTAAAATAGAAATAAAAACAATAAACGAATGAAGCTAAAATTAATTAATCGCATTACTTCAAATTAAGTTGTAAGTAATCGATGTAATCAATTTAGTTAAATATAAAGATAAAATATAGAATTAAGAAATCTGATTTTGTTATAATTCTGCATTTTAGATAAAATCTTTTTAGAATAAAAAGAATAAATAGTTTATTAAAAATTAAAAATAAAAATAAAAATTACTTAAAAATTATTAATTATAATTTTAGGCCATTGCTAAATTCACGCGGTCAGCCCGCAAACTCACGCGGTTTCAACCGCGCGCGGACCAACCGCGTGCACGCGGTTTTCCGCAAACACATTTCAAAATTTTAAAAAGACAGAAAGGTTTTTTGGGGTCCAAAAACCCCAAAAAATATTCATCAAGAATTTTCATGGGGTTTTTGAACCCAAAAAAAATAATTCAAAAATAATAAAAACAAAAAAAAAGGTAAATTACAAAGGGCCCCCAAACGTTATGAAGGGGTCCTGCCCCGTGGAAAAAAAGTTGATAGGGGTTGTAATCAGCCCCTAAACCTAATTTTCAGCCAAAAAAAAAAACAAGATTTGTCACCGTTTAAGGATTTCATAAATAAAAAGGCCAAAAATAAGCGTTTTGGGACCCAAAAGCCCCCAAAAAATTGGGAACTGGTATGCCTCCAAGGAGGCCCAGGCTTGGAAAAAATCTGTTCAGAAGAACTTGGATCTTGGTGTGGAGTTTTTATTCCCCCCTGAACGCAAATCAGCCAGGCTTAATAAAAAAATTATTGATGTAGAATAGTTGTAATATTTTTTGCATATATATCACTTTGTTATTGGTTTTTTGTTCTTTTTTTGGCTTTTATAACATAATTTCAATGTTTGTTACACTCACTCTTCTTCAATTCCAGGGGAAAGGGCATCTTGGCAATTTTTTGGGGCCTTTTGGGTCCCAAAACACTTATTTTTGGCCTTTTTATTTATGAAATCCTCCAACGGTGACGAATCTTGTTTTTTTTTGGCTGAAAATGAAGTTTAGGGGCTGATTACAACCCCTATCATTCCTCCAACGGTGACGAATCTTGTTTTTTTTTGGCTGAAAATGAAGTTTAGGGGCTGATTACAACCCCTATCATTTCTTTTTCACGGGACAGGACCCCTTCATAATGTTTGGGGGCCCTTTGTAATTTACCTTTTTTTTTGTTTTTATTATTTTTGAATTAATTTTTTCGGGTTCAAAAACCCCATGAAAATTCTTGATGAATATTTTTTGGGGTTTTTGGACCCCAAAAAACCTTTCAGTTTTTTTAAAATTTTGAAAACACGCGGTTTTCAAAACCGCGTGTGTTTGCGGAAAACCGCGTGCACGCGGTTGGTCCGCGCGCGGTTGAAACCGCGTGAGTTTGCGGGCCGACCGCGTGAATTTAGCAATGCCCTAATTTTAATATTCACTCATTTAAGGACAAAACTAGCAGATTCTTTATCTGCCTTTAGGTATTTAAACATAACTTTTTTCTCTATTTTTTATTAAATAGGTTTTTGTTATGTTTATTGTATTCTTATATCATACTTACATTTGAAATTAAAACTTTAGTTTCCCAAATTCTTTCAGTTTTTAGAGCCAAAAAAAATATGGAAGTACTCCATATATAGGGATTACACAAAATCAAAAAAATCAAAATTGAAAAAATAGTTAATGCAGGAAACATGGGCTAAAAATTTTATCACATGTATTTACATCCTATTGGAATGTGGGAGAAAAATTTTAACCAAGGGGAAGAAAAAAAAGTTACTTTTACATTTACTTTTGCAAAAACAGGTGCATGTACAAAAATTTTGAAAAAGTAAACGTAAAAGCAACTTTTTTGTTTCCCCGTGGAAATATATTTTATCCCACATTCCAATAGGTTTGAAATACCTGTGATAAAATTTTTGGCCCAAATTTCCCACCTTAAGTATTTTTTTATAATTTTTGGTTTGATCTTGTGTACTCTGTAATTAAGGAGTATTTATGTATATTTTTTTTTGAGCTAAAAAGCTCAGAAAGTGGAGCAAGGGTGCTCAGGAAGCTGTGAAATTTTTTTTTTTAATTTTAGGGTGTCTCAAAGTATTTTTAAAAAATATTCAATTAAAAAAAAAAAAAAAATGTGATGTCCTCTGGCAGTCAAATGGAGGTGCTTGACCTGGTTTGGGTGGTGTAAATATTAATTCCCAAATTTTAATATTTATTTTCATTTTATTTTATTAAATTTTGTTTACTTTAGGTTTTCAGGATTCACCTAAAAAGAAACAATTGTTAAATTGATAATTACCACCTATTGAGAAGGTTAAGAATTATTTATTTACATTATTTCATCTTCATTGAAAGAATTGAAATAAAGATTATGTAAAATTAAAGCTAACTCAAATTTTATTTTTATTTTTTACCATTTTTTGATTCAACTTTTGATAATTGGAAAATGATGTCATGATTCCCATTCACTTTGTTTCACACTCAAGAAAAAATCAAGTGATCAATCATTTTTATTTCAACACATCTTTTCTTCCTATTTTTATTTAATCTTACAATTTCTTTTTCATTTATCTTTTAATTCGATTTTTTCTCTTATTCATAAAAATTATCTTATTATAAAAATTTATACTAAAAATTCTTATTAAACAATTATCAACAATTATATTATCAAAAATCGATTACCTTTTATTTAACCTTTTATTCATCACTTCTTATTCTTATATATTCTTACCAATCTCATTATATCCATTATCCAAACTTGATTCTTCAAAGAATATGGAAAACTGAAGTTTTCATTTAAAATTTCAGTAAGAGATAAAAATACAATAAACATAACAAAAACTATTTAATAAAGATAGAAGAAAAAGTTATGTTTAAGTACCTGAAGGCAGATAAAGAATCTGCTAGTTTTGTTCTTAAAAGAGTTAAGATTAAAAATTATAATTAATAATTTTTTAAATAATTTTGTTTTTATTTTTAGTTTTTAATAAACTTTTTATTCTTTTTATTCCAAAAAGTTTTTATCTAAAATAAAGAATTATAACAAAATCAGATTTATTAATTCTATATTTTACTTTTTAATATTTAGCTGGATTGATTACATCAATTACTTACAACTTAGCTTGAAGTAATATGATTAATCAATTTCAGCTTAATTTGTTTATTATTTTTATTTCTATTTTAAATACAAATGATTAAAAATTAGTAATCATTATATTTAAAGATAGAATCTTTTATAAGTAAAACTTACTTTTTGAATGACTTTATATCATCTAGTTGACCATCAGGCTTCCAATTAAAAGTTTCTAGTTGACCATCACACATATTCTTATGGATACTACCTTGCTGATGTTATCTAAATGAGCTTTTCATCAAGATCAATCAGCTCACCTTTTTTTGAAAACTTCATGAATCCACCAGTAAAGAAATCAAACAAGCCTTAGGTTTCCAGGGTTGCTTTTCCATCCTCGAAGGCTCATCTTGATTTTAGGGAGGATGGCATTGTGATCATGAAGTGTTATATTTCTTTACACCCAATGATTTTAGAAGAAATCTCTCCTGATGATCTTTCCTTACATCAACCACCACCTTGCAAAGTATCTTAAACCATTATCTTTCCAAATGACCTTCATCCATTTCTTCTTTATAGTTCTTGATCTCTCAGTTCCTCAACCTCCAGCTTGCACAATTTAGTCTCATGAATGACCTTAAGATACAACTTGGAAAGCACAATAGTCAGTGGTTTGGGAGATTCTTTGGAATTGGTATTTCAAAGCTGTAAATCAGTGCAGGTACTAGATCCTCATTTGATGTTTCATTCTTGGTCGCGTATAGTGCTTTCAAATCAAGGAAAGACACAAGTGAATGTGACATTGTCACATGGATCAATAATATTTTAGGACGGGTTATCACTATCTTGGATTATTAGGTTCTTTCTAAATTAATCAACAGCTTGAGGCTAAAAGGTTGTAGAAATTAGCAGCACAGGAGGAAAATTCTTGTTCAGAAGAGAATTGGTAATTTTTCCATAGCTTTGCCAAATGAGAACCTGGTCCTTGTGAAACAACAGTTGTTTATATTATTTTTGCTCCTTTAACAAGGCCCCATGAATATATCACATGTGCATCATCAATGAAAAACAACAATAACTTGGATTGAAATTCTAGTGATAGATAAATAGCTTCAAAGTGTAGGTTGTTCAGGAAGATTTCAGGTGAAATGTAGAAAAATTTGATGTATCTGTTCTTGATTAACACACAAACTTGTTTTTTGAATTTCATGCAGAGTAACCTCTCAAAATAATCTAAGAAAAAATATATTTTTAATTATTTATTTTATTTTGAAATGTTTTTGTTTTTTTAATGAGACTTTTTAATAAGAGGAAGGAAGCTCGAGATTAAGGAAGAGGGCAAGGAGGATGAGAATCTCACTTGGGTTGGCTCAAGGTGTTTTAGAATTTTTAAGAGAAGAACCAATGTTTTTATTTATTACTGACAGCAGCAGTTTAAATAGAATAAAAAAAAAAAACAATAAGCCCCCTGAACAACTTGTCAGGGGTTTAAAATGGTTCTGACAAAAAGTGACAAGTTAAGAAAATATTTAAAACAGCTAGAGATGATAAAAATAACTTGAAATGGGTCAATGCCTCTTAATCACAGTATTTTAGCTCACTAATATAGTTTAAATATTCACAATGTAAATAGAGGCGTTAATTCTAATCACTTAACTTCCAAATAATAAAAATAAAATATAATTGAAAATAGACTCCTAGAGAATGAAGCAAGATGATCAGGGTTCAAAGACTACAAGACACATACTACCAGCTACCATCTACTTGAGCATTTCATCTTAATTTTAATTTTCTATTATTTTTATTTAATATATATTCATTTGAAATTAAATTAATCTTGAAGGTTGAAAACTTGGCATAAGGCATATTTTGATGAGTGGTCATGAGGACCAAATTCCAACAAACCTGAGAGAATATTCTATTTCAATCCAATGTGGCCCAGTGCATCAAGTGGGTTCTAAAAAAGAACCATTCCTAAAAAAAATCCCTGTTAAGACTGCTGGAGAATATTCAGGTAAATTTCAGAAAATCTAGACTTTGAAAAACCACTGGTGGCAAGGAGTAATGTGTTTCTCCTGCAAACAAGCTTCCTGATAGTTGGGACCTGTAGAGCCTTGCACAGCCGTTATTAGTATCTTTGCAGGGCTTGTTCTATGTTTTGAGTTTCTTATCATTCAATTCTCAAATCTTCTTGGAAACTTGAATTGTATCCAACATGACAACAGGTATTGGCAAAGCAGACTGTAAAAATGACAAAAATAATTTCATAAGAAAAAAAAAAGGAAAATCTTCACACAAAATGTTATAAGTGTTTTCTCAAAATAAAATCAAATAAAATTAAAAATGCAAATTAATTAATTAATCAATTTTCTATATTTCAATTTTTATAATTTTATTGTATAAAAAACAAAAACTCAATTTCAGTTAAAAAAACTGACAATAAAAAAAAAAATTCATTTAGAAAAACTGACAATCAAAAATCACAAATAGATTTTTAGTTAAATTGTTTTGTCTATAAAGGCTCAACAAAAACTAGAAAAGGTGATAAAGAAAAAATTTTATTTAAAAAAAAAAAAATCTGAAAAGAATTAAAATGAACTTAAATTCATTTAAAATTGAAATGAAAATATATATATAAAACAAAACTTTATATATTGAAAAGTACTAAAATTTTGATTGAAAAATTGAAATGTGAAATAAGGATTAATTAGATAAAAGAAAGTAAAATTAAGATTGAAAAACTTAAAAATTAAGCTAAAAATGGAATGATGTCACTGATGTCATTGTTCATTCATTTTTTATTTTGATTTACACAGATTGACCAACAAGACAATCAAGAAAATCAAAAGAATAAAAAAGATAAAAAGGTATTTTTCCAAATTAAAAAGATTATAAAATTAAAATATTACTTGAAAAAATTGATTGTAATTAAAAGAATAAGAACAATTAAAATCATTATTTGTTTCATTTAAAAATATTTCATTTAAATTAAAATATTTGTCAGAATGACTCAAAAATTCTAAAAAGAAAAAGAAAACAAAATAAACAACAAAATGTTTTAAAGCTAAAAAGAAAATTAATTAATCATTCTTTAGTGGAATAGTTTTGTCCAAGAAGA
>KN362680.1:1237-12431 GCA_000785685.1 Uromyces viciae-fabae | reverse complement strand
TTGATTTAAAAAGGACAGTTGAGACTCTCAAATTGAAGTATTTGCACAGCTAAGTTGGATACTACAACTTCAACAATAATCGGATCCCATCTTTTATCAGAGAATTCTATCAAATAGTCATGCAATATGAAACATGCTTGAATCCAGGAATTGAACCTTATCACAAAATTCTTGCTTGTCAGTTGGATTCTCATTGATCAGAGAGACTGCCACCTCATCTTCAAAACACCTATGCAATGCTCCACTGCAACCTGTCACCCGCTGAGTTTGAAATTGAAGTCTTGTTTTTCTTTGGGTGATGGCTGCCCCACTCCTCTCTGAAATGTGGGGACAAGGGTTTGTGCAGCTGTATATCCAGAATCAGCTAACAAATACTTCCCTTGGGAAAAGAAGGAATTCACTTGTGTGAGAAGCTTGGCACTGGCACATTCAGTTAGAAATCATGTACCAAAAACAACCATAGCAAGCAGAACCCATCAAGGTAAAATGAAGCTGGAGTGAGTGCAGAGCAGTAACAAGATGCCATTTTGGGAAGCCACAGCTGTCAGAATGGCAAAAGAGGATTAAATGACTGCACATATAGTAGTGAGTCAAAAATTTATGTAAATCTTTCTGAATTAAAAACAGAAGATTTATTTTTATAAATTATAATAATTTTTATTAATTAATTAACATTTCTATTTTTACCATTCTAAGTTTACAAAAAGATGATTAAAATTAATAAAGAAAATACAGAATAGGGGGTGTCAAAGATCTCCAAATCAGCTATTTCCAAAAAAATTGAAATTTCTGATTTTGGCCAAACCTGAAATCCAAAATTGAAAATTGTTTTTTGGTAAAATGGTTATGCATTTCATCTTCATTACAAAAAAAATAAAAAAAATAATTGGAAGCCAACTTTTTCTGCAATAATTAATTTAACTTTTTTTCATAATTGCAGATATGGAAATATTTGACACCCCCTAATGAGAATAAATTTATTAGTAAGTTTTTATTTAGAATAATTTATTAAAACAATAATAAAATATTATTATTTGAATAATTAAAATAATTAAAATTAATAAAATAAGAAACCATGATTGATCATTAAAATATATCATCGTGTGATTTAGAATTATCAAATTATTTTTATGACTTAATTTCTTGAATAAAATCATGACATTAATTATTAAAAATTGATTGTTGATTCATGAGCTGATGATTGCTGTCCTTTTCTTTTCCAAATGCACAGGATCATCAGCAACGTCATTGGTTTCTTCAAGATTTGATTTACGAATCATTCATTAAGATTTTAGAATAAAATAAAAAATTAAAAAAACATTCCTTTCTTAAAAAAATCAAAATCTTTCTTCTTCTTAGAAAATAATTAAAAAAGAAAATCAAAAATAAAAATAGTGTTTAATTATTATTTAGAATTATTAGTTATTAAAAGAAATATTAAAATATTATATCAAGTTATAATTATCAATATAAAAATCATTAAAAATATCTTAAAATTAATTATTATCATCATCTTTTATTAATTAAGAATTACCAGTCTTTCCTTTAGGTAATTAGTAATTTCTTTTATCTTAATTTTTATTTCTTATTTTTATAAAAAGATTGTAAAATATTTTTATTATTATTTTTATTATGTTTTTGTTTAAACTGAAATAAAACTCTTCAGTTTTGTAATTTTTATAACCACACCATCCATTGAGATAATAGATTATTTTACAGTTGTTGTCACATTTAACCAGGCTATTCATTCCAAATATACTCTTGCGCATCCAATAGGCTTCCTTATGATATTGAGGGGCAGATGAAAAAGGAATAATTGTGCCATTAACATAACCAACACATTGAGTAAAGAAATCTGAACCTTCCAATTTTTTCTTGATCTCATTCTGCTTTCATTCTTCTGTATTTGGCCAGTATATGAAGTATTTCTATAGTGAGACTATTGCAAAGATGCACCAATGTGTGTATTTTATGATTGTGCTCTCTACCAACAAAGAAAACCAAAAAACCATTAGAAACACCCATAGAATGGCTGCGAATGAAATAAAATAAAACCCTTACCACCAAAATTGAATAAATGAGATATTAATCCGACAGAACCACCATTACCAGTTAGGCCCAGGTGAGTCAATGCAACCATAAGTTGTTGATCCAACGGTGCCTTTGGGTTGTTTGGATTGTTTTGAAATACATAATGATTTTCAATTTGATTGAACAGGGCCAGAAAAATTTCAACTTTCATCCGGGCCTGCATTTAAGACCTTCAATTAGCAATTGAACACCAGAATAGCAAAACAAACAGAAATAAAATAAATCAAAATACCTACTTTATAAATTGATCTTTGTTGCTATTTATTAGCACTTCAAATTATTGTAAGGGAGTTGCTATTCTTTCACATGGAAATTGAGGGCTAAGATATTGGAGGCTGAAAATGGTGTTGTGAATCACCAACAAATATTTTAAGCATAACTTGTTCTCATCCAAATGCTTTTGGCTGTTATTGATTGTTCCCCGCTCTCCCAATTCCCTCTTGAGTAAACAGAGGAGAAATTTGAAACAATGATGCCAATCTTTCTGATTTTGAGATATCTTTTTCAGATAAGAGCCATGCAGAATTATCAAGTATGTGCATGACATTCTTTCAGTGTCTTGATGAAGAAACTGCATCAATTTTTTTTTTTGCAAGAAAGAGTAAGACCAGTAGATCAAAATTGGCAAGTAATTTTTTCCGCCTTGAAATATGAGGCATGACTTGAGGTTCCACTGAAACTAGTTGATTCAAAGTTTTTACAGATACTTCAATTTTTTCCAAAGATACGGGTGAGCTGTTGAGAAGTTTTTCCAAAAATTGAGCAGGGGATGACTTGTTTCGAGGTTAAAAACCGGGATGAGTTGTTTTAAGGGAGAATTTTGGTACCACGGGTTCTCAAAGTTGATGAGGTTCTCATCAAATCATTTATATGCCTGCTAAAATGGGTTTATGATTTTATGGTAAATTGACTTATGGAAATATGGGAAATTTCCCATAGGAACTTTGAAACCCCTTACTTTTTGTTTTGAGCTGTGAAATTAAATCTATCACACAAACAAAACAAATAATTAAATTAAAAAACTATTTTATTTAAAAATAAATAATAATTATTTAAGTTTATAATTTGATGAGTTTTAAACTTCCTATAAATCTTTCTATTTAGAGGAATTGAGCTAGCAATAAAATCCCAAAAGTATCTAGCATGTACTGTAGGAAGCCCATATTCAATAAGCTGCACTTAGCGGGGTATTTGGTAAACACTGTGAACTAGTTTGGATTGATATTCTTGAAAGTAAGAATTTTCATGAAAATTGAAGTTTACATTTGAGCTGATGAGGGCTTTTAGAGGCAGCTCATGAAGAATCTGAGACTTCTCCTTTGATATGAGCCGGAAATACTCTTTAACTGACTTGCTGGAGTTTTTCTGGGTAGAAGCAACAGAGACTGAGATTTTCCTGTCATCATCCTGATCAGATGACTCCATATCTCAAGTGTTTGAATGACTTGCATCTGATTTCAATGATTTCTTGACATAAGAAGTTTTTCTTCAGGAGAAATTTATGGGAAATAATCTTTGATGTGTGAAAAAATTAGGTGAGGCTTTCCTTGATTGAAGAACTTCTGGCAATGACTATATTTGGACCGGCATTGTCTGGACTCATTATTTTGAAGATTAGAAAGTAGGAAGCCATCCCACCTGGGCCCATGGGATTTGGTAGGCCTCAACCATTCCTGGTCTGAAGTTTGGATTGGTGGCATAATCTTTGGAGAAAAAAAAAATCAAAAAGGCAAATGAGTTTATTGGACCTGGAGACCGAGTCCTTGATTTTTCAGCCAACAATAGTCCCTTCTAAGTTGTCATACCTGGAACAATTATTCTACTTCCTTTCAAACAATTCTCATTGGTCTTGTTCAAATATTCTGTTGAGTTCTGACTCCTGAGTGGTACATTCACCTCTCCTATGAATTACTATGGTCTATAGCCTACGTCTGAGTGCGTACCTTACCCCCTTTTTCACAAAAAAAGGAACACCGGGTGCGCAGGTGGGGGGCAGGTGCCCTTTGGTGCGCACTCGACCTTAGCGCCAACAATCCGGCCTGAAGAAGTGGCCCACCTCCCCCCTGCCCCCGAGCCCCAAGCCTCCAGTAAAGGGTATTGCGCAAAACAAACAAAAATATTTCTACTTGTCAAAGATACAACTAAAATATCTAAATCAATCTTCAGAATCCGCTAAAAATAGACATAAACTTTTGAATAGTTTCCAATAGAAATTTCCAACATGAAAGAAGGATCCCCTAACAACCTTGACTGCATCCTAAGGCTTTTCAGTACTGTTGAATGTTACAAGCCAAAAATTCTGTAAGTATATATGTACCAACTCAAGAAAAGCTTGGAAAGATTTCTGGGAAGTTAAAGCTTCAATTTCCCTAATTGGTAACCAGGCTATCCCATTCCCATACTTTTTCTTCAACTTGGATGGCAGCAATCTTGTCTTTCATTCAATTTCTCTTCCTTTCCAACAATTACACTGGGAAAATTAGGGCCTAGCTTACAGATTGCATTGTCCTGTATGTCACAGAAAAAAATGCCGCACCCTGGTTCATGAAAAACTAACCTTGAAACATGACATGTGAGCACTATGTAGTTAACAGGCCTGTGACTTGTGTGTCCAACTGAGCAGTCAGACAGGTGGCCCTCATTAGGATCAGGACAACTTATTCTGGATTTTTGACAGGTTCTTGGGGTCATTTCACACAATCAAGATCCTACAACCTGTGCTCTTGACATGAGCTCAATTCTCCCCTGTTGAGTGCTTGTTGCAACACTTGATACAGCACTTGCTGCTATCACAGGTCCCTTTTTGACTTTCAGAATCTATCCTTCAGCAAAAAAGCAAAAAACAAAAAAGAAAGCAAAATAAAAAGAATTGAAGATAACAATGAAATCAAGATTAAAGAAAGAAAAATTAAGTCATGATCTAATTAAATTTCGTGCATCCTTGCCTGTTTTTTTTCTTTGTCACTAGTATGACCTATGCTCGAATTTCTCTCATGTGGAAAATAGGAAAATCTTCCAAAAAAAAAAATCCAGTATCATTAATATTTGAATTTTTCATCTTGATGAAATTAAGGCAAGAAGACCAATCAAAGCAATTATATGCTTATGTGAAAAAAGCACTGATCAATTTCACGTTTGTCTGACATGGTCTCTTCAAATAAAAACAATAATCAAGAAATAATATGATCTCAATTAGTAGGGAAAAAGATAAGGAAGGAAATATAATCCCATAATAAAATGAGAAGCTTGCAATTTGAGAAAGATGTTTTGGCCTACGCTCAATTAGAGATTCCGCTGCTCCTGGTGACACTCCAGGGAAATGTTGTGAAAGTCGCTTGCTTTGCCAAATTCAGGAATAAAATAAGCAGGCACAATCAATCGGCTGAACATGAGCTTCAATGATGGAACATTGCAGAGTTGTAAGTGAAAACTCACTGAGAATGCGAGTATCATGATTTTAATCGACTGGCCGGATTTTTCAGGTGGCAGGCCGTTCCGCACACTCAAGGATGAGATGGATTTAGGTGATCTGGGCCTCTGGTCGGTCTCAAGCGCAAAACCAGGTTTCGGGGTAGACAATTTACGAGATGACTCTGTGAATACACTTTGGCAGTTAAGTTTTCTCTCCCTAATTTCTTGACTCTTTTGTTCCCATGATGTATCGAAGTATCAAGTGCATCAAGGTCTTTCTTTCTGCTCATCCAAACTAAATATGCCTTCTTTCCGTATTGTTGAAAAAAAAAAAGATCTGAAGGACCACAACCTCATTTTATTCGAATCGAGTTCCCGAAAAGGACGATCGTCACCGTGTGTGGAATTGTTTCTACATTCACTAACCGCATTAAAGAACCAGCGGGAACAATCCAAGCTAACTTATCAGGCCTCTCTCATTTCTTTCGGGAAGATTAGCAAATTTCTATCTTTGTCGATGTCACCTTAGATGACTCCTATACTCCCTCCAAGCTTTCAATTTCAATGGGAACATTCAAGCAAGACCTTCAAGTGATCAAGGTAGTTGATCTTATCAATCCTGGAGGATGGCAACATATAAGACTTGTAGATCGAGGAGAGGAGGAGGCAGGCGATGATGATGATAGTGACGACTCAGAATCAGGGTCGGTGGTTTCTTTCTTGACATGAGCTCATCAATCAATTGATATGTTATCATCTCTGAAGTTTTGCTGCAAAAGGTCACTTGTTCCAAGTAGCAGTCTTGGCAAATCATCTCAATGGAAAGGATACACACATCCGCTGCCTGAAGATACTGGGTCCGCGATCGTGCGTGTCATTTTTCAGTAAAATATACCACACATTTTTCAAATCATCAAGTCTTATCTTTCTTTACCATTTTGATCATTGATACATTTTGCTGTGGGACACACTTGAAACTTACTAGACAAATCAAACAACGCTGGGATGGATTCGGGCCCAACCGTCATGAGCTTCTGCTGATGCACGAGACGATTAGATGAAAAGCGGCTGACTAACGACTAGTTTTCAAATTATACGAATTCAAGCTGAAATTGTAAAAAAGTCATTCTGTTTTGTAATCAATCCTCATTCCTAAATGACTAGCTCGCCTCTCTGATCCGTGGTCTCAGTCGCATGTTGACACGACACATCCGATAATGTGCTTGAATGTTGGTCAGTCGAGCATAGTGATCGGAATCGGGCAGGTTTTGAGTAGGGAATGCGTGTATCAAATTTATCAACTCTTCTATCTGTAAGTAGAGTTTTCCGGTATTATCCTGACTTGCGCGCCAGATCTGAGCTTGTCCGAGGTAGTAGCCAAGTTCCTCCCATAACTTGAAGCCTTCTTTTTCACCCAATTGGTAGCCCTCCAATTTTCCAGCTTCTTTGCCATCTGTGAGACCCAACTGATAGCCAGCTTCAAAAAGCCTAATAAAACATCGTGAGTTAGTTGAATTGTTGGAATTTTCACAAGCTCAGGCGAAAAACTCAAACTGCTCTTCGAGTTGATTGATGGAGTCCATGGGGTCGATTGTCGCGCCCTCCATTTATCTTGGTCGCGGGGAATGATGTTGGATGATCTTGACTCTACTCCTCGGATATCAATAATTGTCAAGCACTTGGGATTGAACATTGCACACTTTGAATATGCATAACAAAACCTGGCTAAAAGTAGCCTTGGATGACGCTACGCAAGGATCAAGATGCTTTGAGAAATGGAATGAACAGCCCAAGGTAGGGAACAGGAGGAGACAACAAAGGGTTGGGTGCGCCAACGTTGGGGGGAAGGGCGGCACCCTTTTCGGGGGGCGCCAGGGGTGCGCCCCTTTTTTTTTCAAAAAAAACCTGAACGGACCAATAGATTGCGCATCAAACATTTCTTTCATGTTAGTTATAATATCAAACAAACACATGCATTTTATTGTAATTTAGTAAACAAAAGAATAAAAATAAAAATAAAAATAAAAAGAAAAAAAAATAAAAATATCACTATTCATTGTAAGACTGAATTCGCTCAACTCACTCACACTAAAATCTCTAAAAATCATTTCTTTCACCCAAAATTCCCTTTATTTCCCATATCTATTTCCTCAATTACATTAAAATAGTTAATAAACTATTATTGACTTGTTGGTATTATTTTGCTTCATTTCTTATATTTCTTAATCCGAAATTGACTAAAATAAAACTTATCTAAATGAAAATCTTATTTCTTTTTCTTATTTTCTGTTGCTCTTTCCTCATGAAATAAAATGAAGCTGGTTTTTGGTGTGAATCATTTATTCCTTGAAAAATAATTTCCTCTGTGTGTCTCTTGCAGCTCAGATCAAGAATATCAAGGAAAACCTTGAAGGATGAGCCTCTCTAAAGTGAAACAGCCTATATTCCGCTTCCACTGTTATTTGTCCGTGCATACAAAGATACCATCAAGCTTGTGGAATTTCGAAGTTGCCCAATTAAAGCCAGTTTGTGTCTTTCATGGAAAGTTGGCAAATGTTTGCACATAAGGCTCTTGCAGAGTGGAAGATGGTGGACACACCTGCACAGTTGTTCTTGGTATTGTTGAAACAATGTGTTTTACAGGATAGTGAATGGTAAGGTAAAGCCAACAATTGTTTTGAGGAGTTTGTGTAGCTTTGCAGTTTGTTCACTAGAAATCCGCTGGAAATAATTCTTGAATAATTCTTGTTGTTATTGTTTAGAATTGAAGGGTATTGAGATTTAGGTTGATCTTGCGTTGGAATTGGAATGTTCTCTTGATTGGTTTGATGAGCTGGGTGCATCAGATTCAGAAATAGAATTGCTTCTTTTCTCTTGTGGTACTTGAATGTATTTGCTTTTATCTTCTTGTGAGATTCTAGTACATATATCCTTGATGTGAATAAATATGTCATACGACCACCCGGACGTACTGGAGGGATTTAGGTGGCTATATGCGCTTAGGAGGGAAGAGGGAGTCAAGGATTGCTTCGAGGGAGTTGTTCGAAGTAATCTCGAAGATATCACGGCAGCTAGACTCAAGGGCACTGAATCTCAAGTTGGCTCGAAGAGTGATAGTTTAAGAAAGCGTAACACATGATATGAATTAACTGAAGAAAGAAGTCATGAGGGGAAAAAGGTAAAACTTATATAGTAATTTTAGAAGTGGCCATGAAACATAAGTTGTTATTGTAATGTAATGAATGAGCGTGGTTAGAAATGAGGAAAGACAATACGTGGTTCGAACATGACTTCTGCTGAGTTTGAAGGAGCAGAAGTACAATAGAAAAGGAATGTGGTACATGTTCGAAGAAGTGCGTGATACGGTAGAATGAAATAATAGAAGAGAAAAGAGAAGAGATATGAAAAAAAGGAATGAATTAAGTTGAAAGAGAAAGTGGGTAGTTGAGTAACTTCGAGTTTGAGCCCCTCGAAGAAAAGCAGCGCATTCTTCGATAAGTCCATAGCCAGGTATGCGTTATGCTTCGAGGAAATGCTTCGAATGTATTGATGAGATGTTGCTGAGGGAGAAGCAAGGGGCTTACTCAAAAGCGGAGAGATACTCAGCCTCTTTGAAGTTGGAATGTTTGGTTGATCAGGTGGGTTGATATGTCGCGCGGGTCCTCGAGGACTCAGGCTCAGGCTTGGAGCGTGACAAAAGAGTGAGCTGGGCTTGGCTTGGTTGAAAATCTTGTTGAAATGAGTGAATTTTTCCTTTTTTTGTCTAGATTTCCTGGATGGTATATGAGATGAAATCAATAATCCCGTCCATCTCTTCCCATCAAGGGTGTATTGTTACATTACATTAAAATAACTGAGGGAACTAAGGTTACTGAGGGTTTTCAGTAGCTTATCATCCCGCAGGTAGATAACTGAACTTGTTTTGAGGATGAATAGAGAGTGGGGGAAACCAAGGAACCAATGACCAAATTGATGCAGTGCTGGTTGATGGATCCACAAGCTTGTAGGGTGAAGGCGCAATTTGAACAGAAGTAAGGGAAGAATTTTTTTTTTTTGTTGTTGTGAGGGATTCCTCATTTAAAGAACTCAAGAAGATTTTTCAGAGGTGCACAGGTGACAGGGAAAGGTGTAACAGGTTTTGAGAGCGTAATATAAGTAGAATTTTGAGAATAAATACAAAAGAAAATCCCTTGGAGAAACTTTTCCAGGGATGAAAAAACAAAGTATTTATTGATGAAATAATGAATTTACGTCCTAAGACCAGACTTTTTCTTTCAAAGATTAAAGAATAAAAAGGTTAAACAATATTTTTACAAGAAATGGAAAAATAACAATGAAAATAACCAACAGGCAGTTTTGATGTATTTTATCTTTTAATTAATATTGGAGAACATAGATTTTTATCTTAGATGGGAAACAGAACTAGAGAAAGAAATTAGATTTTGATTTGATGATTTTAGATTTTAAGATTGACAATCTTACTGAAACAGATAGACAGAAAGACTTTGAACATGACAAGTCTTGATTGAGTTTTTGAGCTGCTTCAATCTTTTTTGAATGAGAGGATGATTAGTTTTGAGTGATAAGGAGGAACATGTGTTGAATCACAGTTAATGTACCAAGTGAGTTTAGCAAGCTTGATCTTGAGTTGACTTCCTCTTGAGGTTGAATTTATTATAAAGATAAGTATTGAGTTATTTATTGAAAAATTGAATAATAAAAAAAGATTTGAAAAAGTGAGTTGAGACAACAGTGGGCCAGCTACGCTACAAGTAGCGTGTAGCGTAGTGTAGTGTAGCTTATTAAGCTACGCTACGATCTCGCTACTGTTAGCGGTTTTTTTTTTGCAGCTAACGCTACTTTTTTTTTGCCAAAAAAAAAAAAAAATTAGCTTAGCGTAGCGTAGATGCCTCAAAAGAAAGCTAACGCTACCAGGAACTCCTGTAGCTTGTAGCGTAGCGTTGTTAGTTTTTGAAAGCGCTATGCTAAAGTAAACTGTAGCGCAAGCAACCGCTACGCTACATGTGAGGATAGTGTTTTTTATTTTTGTAAGTGCTACGCTACAATTTAGTAGCACAAGCAACAAATGTAGTGTAGGCTAAATTTTTTAAAGCTTTCACATCTCTTGTTTAACTTCTTTTTTTGCAAAATACAAAAAAAAAACTTTGAAAAAACAAGAAAACTGGATGAAAAAAAAGAAGACTGAGAAAAAAAAAAAAAAAAAAAAAAAATTTTTTGAGATAAATGTTGAAGTCAAAAAATTTTCTTTTTGAACAAAACGGAAAAAAAAAATTGAAAAAAAAAAATTAATAATAAAAAAAAAATTATATATCAAAAAAAAAAAAGAACAATCAATAGGAATAAATAATTATTTTTTTTTGGTAGAAACGTTCAAATTTTCAGATATGATACTTTTTGCCTTCTCAAAATCCCCAGAAAGTTTGATGCCCTCCTTCAACCACATGTGACTGCTTACACATCTTTCGATAGTTCTAGGTTTTAAACTACCTCTTCCACTTGAGCAGACATCTGCAGCTGAAGAAAAGGTACGCTCTGCTGCACAAGAGGAAGCAGAACATGCCAAATAATCCTTTGCCAATGATGCAAGGACTGGGTAAGTAGATGAATTCACCTAATACCAAGTAAAAAAAAGCAATATGAGCTAAAAATACAATTGTAAAAAAGTTGAAAA
>JNCO01007066.1:0-12432 GCA_000785685.1 Uromyces viciae-fabae | reverse complement strand
CTGGTGGCAGGCCAGTGACAAAGTCCATATTAATTATTTCCCATCTAGTAGTAGGTTCTGCTATTTTCTGTAATAGTCCAAATCTCTTGCCTGTCTGTTTATTAGATTTTTGGCAGACATCACAGCTTTCTACGTACTCATGGACATACTTTTTCTAATCTTTCCACCATGCTGTACTTCTCACTCTGGCAGTAGTTCTTTCTTCTGAAAGATGTCCAGATAAGATACTATCATGACATTCATTCATGATATCTTTAATGTGGATGGGGTCAGATCAAACAATAACACTAGAATTTCTTCCTCTATAATATAGGATCCCATCTAGTAATGTGAATCTCCCTTCTTGATAGATTTTTAAATATGGAGGTTGTAGGCTCTGAACTATTTCATTCACAGGTTGAGTAGTTTGTAGTAAGTCTACTAAGGTAGTTAAATTAGTATCTTTATTATAACTATCTTTAACCAGAGCAAAGAAGGAGTCTTCTAAATCACAAACATGGATACCTAATATGGGAAATACATCATGTTCTTCTTCTTCCATGCAGGATTAGTGTTGTCATTTGGTAAAGAATTTCTGCTAAGGTAGTCTGCATTCTGATGTTTCTTACCTGCTCTGTGAACAATGGTCATACTCCCCCTATATTGCTGGATGGCAATCTGCCACCTTAACATATGCCTATTTGGGGTTTTCATATTCATTAATGTTCTGACTAGAGAATGTCTCCCGTACTCGAGTACGGACGGGTACCCGAGTACACACCCGTTTTTTTACCAAAAACTCACACCTGATACTCACCCGCACCCGCGCAGGCGGGTACCTGAGGTACCCGCTCTATAAAAGTTGTCTTCTCCATAATTTATTTCAACTAAAATTTCACTCATGGACAGCACAGTTATTTCTCCTTCATATCCAAGCAATGCCACCATCAGTTACTCTTCAATCACTGCCATTCAATTCCTGCGGCCTGCGGCAAAACCCTAAGATACATGTAAGATGCTAGGGTGCGGGGGCCAGGCCTGAGTTACAAAAGCGGTTACCCAGGTGTTACACCCGTCAGAAGAGGGAAATTCGACCCACGTACCCTACCTGCACCCGCCAGAGCGGGTACCCATATCAGTTTTGGGTACCCGCTCACGGATACAGGTACCCGCGCGCGGGTACCCAAGACATTCTCTAGTTCTGACCACATTACAATCCGTTACCACTTCAAAGGTAGTTCCTTCTAGGTAGTAATGTAATTTTTCTAAGGCCCATATAAGAGCTAGACATTCCATTGACTGGCTCCATACCTTTTTTCCGTATCTTTAATTTGTCTAGAGATGAAGAGGATAGGTTTTTCTTGAGGAATATCTTTGATTATAAACTCTTGATGTTGTCGGCCTATGTGATGCCTAGAGCCTAACTCTACTAGCTACACATGGTGCAACAAAGTAAATTTATAAATTTTTATTTATATTAAATCTTTTTGTATAATTTTATTTGGATTATTTTTAAATAAATTAGTTATAAGATAAGGGGCCAGCTGAGCTGGGGTTATTTAATGCCCTTTTTTTGGTAGAAGAGACCTATCTGCTCAAAAATAGGGGTGGTTTTTAACAACCCTTCGAATCAAACAGGGGCCAGTAATATACTGGGGTTATTTAAAGCCCTGAGAGTAGGGGCCTGCTAAGCAGGGGTGATTTAAAGCCCTATGATAAGTTAAGTGCAGAAAATATACTAGGTAAAAAGTACTTACTACTTTTTAATTTATTAGTCTACTTAACACTAACTGTATTTGGAGAGATGTTTATTATATCAACAAGATTCCAATGAAGAGGGTGTCAAATTCAAGGGATTCATTTGTGAGACATAGGAAAACTGTTCTTAGGAAGAAACAGCAGGGGTTAGATCAAAAATACTTGGTGCACAAGATTTTCAGACATAAATATGTTAAAAACTACGAAGTGCTAGGTAAGTAAAGTGATGGGGGATGAAGGAAGATTGGGAGAGCCCTATTTATATCTTTTAGAAGCCTCAGAGGCGACCTGAAGCCTTGCATTCAAATTCTCATGATGAAATAGTAGGTTTATGTATAATTTTATTTTATTTTGAAAGCCTGGGATCTTTTGAACAGTAAAAGATCTCAGGCTGTGTGATTTATCTAATGTTCTCCTTCGTCTGAATATGCTTTCTATATATTTCAAATATTTTTAAAATGGAAATTCAGAGAGATATCTAATTTAAAAGGTCAGTAAAAAAGCGGAATTTATGCAAAATTTCAAAATTACTTTTCTATTTATTTATTTCATTTTCTGATCATGTATGTATTTTTCCTGTATAGTTCAGTGTTTATTCTTCGAGGGAAAATTTTATTTCAAGGGAATATCTCTATTTTTCAATGAGTTATGTATTTTAGTACATCACATGTTCTACACAGCAATTTCTGCTGTCAAGGAGTTTTCTGTATGTACTTATTCTCTGTAATCTACAAAAAACTCATAAATAAGGTTATTTATGGTTAAATACATTTCTTACCTTTCACATTTTAATGTATTTAACATGTCTAATTAGTTTTTATAATGCTCTTGGTGCCGGATTGGTGCCAGATGGAGCAAAAAGTGGTTAAGGAGTAGGAATTCAGGGGTACTTCCAGTGAGTGACCTACATTTATTTTTCATGGGAAAACCAAATATACAATAATATTTTATGTTTGATGAATATTATTCAAGTTATGCAAATAATTTGTATATTTTTAAATTTATTTCTGATTTATATTTTAATTTTCCATAAGAATAATTATTTATTTATTAGTGTTTACTTTTTATTGTATAATGAAATGAGATGTTTATTTTATGTTACATATGTTGGCTTGCTCAACATTGTAGCAAGCTGACAGATGTAGAGATCCTAATCCATCTAAACATGCATCAATATATAATTTAAAAGGTTTATCATAATCAGGTTGAGATAAGACTGGGGCAGTGGTCATCATAATTTTAAGAGTTTCATAGTCTCTAACTCTATCATGTGTCATTTCAAACAGAGTATCATTACCACATAGTTCATAAAGGCTTTTGCTGATGAGTGCAAAATTCTCTAGATGTTATCTGTAATGACTACAAAATCCCAAAAAAGATTGCATTTCTGTTTTGTTTTGAGGCATGGGTTTATCCATTACTGCTGCAACTTTGTTTTGGTCTATAGCTAAAGTCAACCCAGAGACTATCCTTCCCAGAGCTTTTAATTCTCCATAGCCAAAGTTACATTTTTTTATAGAAATTTTTAGTCCAGCAGATATAATGGTGGTCAAGACTAATTCTATTTTTGATAAATGTTCTTCCCATTCATCAGATTAGATAAGGATGTCATCAATATATACCATCATCCATCTTTGTCTAATAAAATTTCCAAATACAGTGTCCATCATTCTTTGGAAATGAGAGGGGGCATTCTTTATGCCAAATGGCATTCTCAAATATTCATATATTCCCATATGACAGATAATTCTAAGAAATTTTCTGCTGTCAGGTTTAATAGGTATTTGGTGAAATCCTTCAAATATATCCATAGTAGTAATATACTTGGCTTTGGATAAGTTATGGAGAGAATGATCAATCCTAGGTATAGGATAGTAGTCAGGTTAAGTATAATTATTAAGCGCTCTGAAGTCCCCTACCATTCTGGATTTCTCATTATGCCAAGCTATCAGCACTGGGGTAGTAATGTCTACAGGTTCATTATGACCTACTTTCCTTATAACTTCCAACTTTATTAATTCCTTGATGTGATCTTCCAATGCTGCTCTGTATTTAGGGCTAGACGGGTATGGAGGTCTCCTTAACAATGGGGGATAAGGAGCTTTTACATTTAAAGTTATTTCCACATCATGCCCTACTACATTCCCAATAGGAGAATCTAGAGTAAAGAAAGCAGATGATTTTAAATAACATAGATTTAATAAATCTTCCGCTTTAGGAGTTTCCAAGCTTTGATCTATGGCAGCTTGTTTAAAATATTCATTCTCAAACTTATCTCTGGTAATAGGAGTATTCTGATTAATTTATTTTATATTACAGATTTCATATTTCCTATTCAATTCTCCTCCTATGGTGTAGTATCTTCCATTACTCTGAATAATATCTATTCCATAAAGTAGTAAAGAATCATTGCCAATAATGAGATAATCACTCATGGAATCTTTCATAACTACAAATTCTATATGTAATCTCAAAGCAACTTTCGAATGGGGAAATATAAGGGGTAAATTTATAATACCCATAGGTTGCATGGATAAATTACAACTGCTAAATTTGGATTTTGGGGAAGGTAAGAGATGTTCTTTCCAATCAGGTTTAATGAGGGAGAGAAATTTAATTCCTACACAAGAGCAGAAAGCTCCTTTATCTAACAGGACTAGTACTGGTTTATCTTTTAATAAAACTTTACTAAAAGTAGTCTGGCCCATGGTATAACTCATACCTTCTTTTGGTTTGGAGTAAAGGATTTTTGCATCAGAAACATGTTTTATTTTCTGTTTCAAGTCCCAGCTTTAAGGAAGGTTGGATTCTCCCTGTATATTATTAATGGAGTCAGTATCACCTAGATCACCATGAATTACATCTATTTCATGATGGTCTATAATAACATTAAACTCACTTGATGGTTCAGAATTGGTATCTTCTTCATCTATTTCTATATTATTTTTCTTCTTTTTTGGATGAGGACAATCAAGTCTCCTATGACCCTTCTCATTACAATTGTAACATTCAAGATCCTTTTTTGGTAAGGTGACTTTATCTTAGTGGTTTCTTTATTATCAATTTTCTGGTCAGTTTCTTTCCTGGGAGCAAATTTCCTGCTAATACCCGTCATTTCCACTACTTCTTCCATAACACCTATTAATTCAGTAAGGTCAGAGTCTAATTCCAATCTACATCTGATATTAGGTTCAAGACTTCCTCTGCATT
This sequence comes from Uromyces viciae-fabae, assembly GCA_000785685.1. Taxonomy (NCBI): domain Eukaryota; kingdom Fungi; phylum Basidiomycota; class Pucciniomycetes; order Pucciniales; family Pucciniaceae; genus Uromyces; species Uromyces viciae-fabae. Next base: position 7,485 of record JNCO01007066.1, on the reverse strand, counting down.
GTCCTAGGATTCTTTCATTAATTTCAGAGGGTTTAAGGTAAGGGTAAACAGAATCTAGTATTTTCTTTTGGGTGAGACACCAACTATGAGTTTTATCCTTGGTTGGATCAAAGAAATCATTCTCAAATAATTTGGTGATCTTTTTACGCCAAATTCTAGTGCCAAATTGAGTTTTAATGGATTCTTTCCAATAATCCTAATTTTTTGATCCAACTATTTCTCTTTTATTAACAAACCAATCCAAAGCTACTCCTTCAAATAACCTGGGGATTCTTACTAAGAGTATTTCTTCTGGTAATCCATAGGCTTCTAATGTATGATCAAGATATTTAATAAAAGCAATATGATCATATTCACCTTCTCCTTTGAATTTGGGCCAATCACTTATTGGGGTTAATAATTTAGTTAATTGAATTATCTCTTTCCTGTCTTTGGTATCAGGGCCCGGTGTATTTAAAATGCTAGAAGTTTGTGGGGGTACAGATTCATTTTTGTTAATTTTTATTTCCCCCTCTCCTGTTTTATTATTTCTTTCTGGATTTGTTAGTTCTACTTTTAATGATCTTATGTCTTTTTTGATCATGTTTATATTAAGCATTACTTCTTTATTAAATTGTTTCATGCCCTCAGTAATGAATGTTTTAAATTCTTGAAAATCTTTTGTATTTGTTTCAAAAGAATTTTCCACAAATTCCTTTTTTAATTCTTGAACAATATTATTTTTTTGAATTATCATTTCTTCTTGGATAGCAGAAATGATATGCTCACGGTTACTGGTCACCATGGGGAAATTTTCTTCCATCATTTCAGAATTGATAGATTCACATATTCTGGTCAATAATTCTTCTTGGCAATTAAATCTTTCACTCAAAGAAGTAATTTCTTGTTCTTCAAGGTAATTTATGAACTCTTCAACGGTGGCAGCCACACTATTTTGATACATTGTACTTAAAGTATTGTTATTTTGTATTGCAAGGTTTTCATCTAATAGAACTCAATTGTTATTTAATAAGTTAAAGCAATTTACAAGAGAGTTAAAGCAAGTTACAAGAGAATTATCTAGTCCGTGGCATCATAGATTCCTTGGAGAGTCTTGGCCAGACTCATTGCTTTTTTCCACTTCACTGGATCTGAGTAACTTTTTTTGCTGAGGGAGGATCTTTCCTTTCCCTTTCCCTTTATCTCTCTTTTCTTTTTCAATATTTCCCCTTTGGCTTTCCAGGGGTTCCATCCTCTCACAGATTCCTCTATTTCTTTGTTGCTCACTAATTTTTGGAGCGCTTTTTGTGAGATCTGCGCCTGGCATATCATGAGGAGCATTTCCTCCTCTTTCCCCTCTCTTTTGTATCTGAGGAAGATTTCCCAGGAGTTCACGTGTTTTCTCACTAATTTTTTTATAAGATCCTCCTTTGTGGGATCTATAATTATTACCTCTGGACTGTTGTCCTTCTCTGGGCGTGATTGGGTAGTGTCCAATGGTTGTTCTATATCCATTTCCACAGTCAGAGTAGGGATCTTGGCCAGGGGACAGATTTCTGCTGGTTTGGGGCTTTCTTCACATGAGTTGGCTCTTGTTGAGAGTTGTTTGGCACCCTTGGGCTGTCTAGGTTTACTAAAGACAGTGAGTTGTCCAAGCAGGTCGGGTTGTGAGGATCTGGTTGACATTTTTTTGTGTTTTTTATATCAGTTTTTATAATATTTTTGTATTTGTTTTGTATATATTTAAAAAACTTACTGTCTGAATAAACGGTACAATTTTATTCAGTGTTTTCCTCGAATGGTTGAGTAGTGAAAGGTAATTGGTTAAGAGCTTCCACTAAAAAACATAGATTTAATTAATAATTTTTTTTTTTTTTTGGTTGGTTTTAATATATTTTAAGGCTTACTTGTTAAAGTATTTTTTTGAGAGTTTATTTTTCTTTTTTGATGTTTATATTTTCAAAGTAGAGAGTTGAAAGCAATTTTTGATCTAAATCTAACTTTTTTTGTTTATGTATTTCCGCTAATCCAATGAAAGTTAATTCAGAAAAAGTTAAGAAAGTTGACGGATTTAATTTGGCTCTTTCTTTTTTAGCTAAAATATCTTTTAGAGCCTTTTCAATCAATTCTTGGTTTTCTAGGAGATTCACTTTTTTTTTAAAAAAAAAAAAGTAAAGAAGAGATGTTTTTGTTTTAGTCAGTTTTTTTATGTCGAAATTATTTGTGAGATTTTTGTTACAAATTTTTATGGATGAGATGGATGAAATCCAGGGAATAATAAAATTTAATTATTTCCCGGCCAGACCCCCAATTTTCAGCCTATGTGATGCCAAGAGCTTTACCCTACTAGCTACATAAGGTGCAAGAAATATATGCACTCGAGTTTTTAGAGGACTTGGTATTATTTTTATAGTTTTAATTTTTATTATAAAAATTATGATTGGTATTCTTATAAAAAGAATAAGAAAAACAGGGGCCAGCTTTGCTGGGGTGCTTTAATTCCCTTTCTTTGTAGGGGCCTGCGAGCAGGGGTGCTTTTATAAACCCTTTTGTACGTAGGGGCCATAAGTACTTTTCTAGTATATTTTCTGCACTTAACTAATAATAGGGCATTAAATCACTCCTGCATAGCAGGCCCCTACGCTCAGGGCATTTAATAACCCCAGTTTCATACTGGCCCCTGTTAGATTCAAAGGGTTGTTCAAAAACACCCCTATCTGTGAATAGATAGGTCCCTTCTACCAAAAAAAAAAAAAAGGGCTTTAAATAACCCCAGCTCAGCTGGCCCCTTTTCTAAAATTTATTATTTAAAAATATTAAAAATATATAAAATCATTAAAAAAGGATTTAAATATAAATAAAAATCCTCTCATACAGTTCTTTTCACCGTGTGTAGCTAGTAGAGTTAGGCTGTAGGCATCACATAGGCTGACAAGAAGGTTACTGATTTTACTTATTTTCAACTTTGTATGTAAAAAATATGTATGCAAAATGTAGATTTAAGCTATGTAAGTGATGGGGGATGAGAGCACAAAAAGAGAGCTCTATTTATATCTTTTTAAATCCTCTAGGGGCGCTTTTATGAATATGTAAGTGTCTCACAGAATGTAGGCTGCATTATGCAGGTAATTGATCAATTCTGTGGGCAATGTGAAATGAAGACGGTACATGATCTGTACTCGAGGGATTTATCCTTGGAAATATGTCTTCCAAGGATGATCTGTATGATTTTTACTTATTTTTATCAATTGAAATAGTTGATTTATGATTTTTTGAACTAAATGTGTCATTTTTACTATTCAATTGATATTTGAAAAAATACTTTTCATATTGTTTTTCTTTTTCAATGTCTGTTTCTGTTTTTTCTCGAGATAAAACGATCTATTTTATCCAGGAAAAATATAAACTTCCTTAGTGTGACATCTTTCCATGACACTTCTCTTTTTCAAACGTCTGTGGGAGTGTAATTGCGTTGTTTTGTCTGTTATTTCAAACAAAGCATTTTTGGCCCGTCAGGGCCCACGGGACCTGTCAATTGGATTACATAAGCCAACTGAGTTCCGCGACATTGGTGTCAGGGGATGATTTTGTCATCTTCCGTGTCATTTGACATTATTGCCAATATGCATTTATCTCCTAAACTATACACAACACCTCAATTTTATGTATTAATTTGTTTTACTACATATACTTGGGTATATGTCACGTCTCATTTGAGGGGTTTTAAGAGGGTTTCCTCCTATTTTTCTTTTAATAATTAAATAAAAATAGAAGGAGTTATTTTTTCAGGCTCTGTGATGCCAGGGACTGAATACCCTTTAGCTACACAAGCTGCAAAGTGTGGGGAAATAGTCTGGGGACTGATTTCCACCGTTGGTTTGGTGTTAATTTTAATATAAAAATTAACAGAGGGGCCAGCTATGCTGGGGTTGTTTAACCCTCTGATTAATTTAGGGGCCAGGAACGGATTCCTGGGGTAGTTCAACCCTTTAAAGTTGAGATCCAACTTGGATCTGGGGCCTGATGAATTATCAGGGGTGGTTAAACCCAGAGTTAGCACGAAGTGGTATAGAGAAGAAGGTTTTCTGGGTCAAACCTATTGGCCCAGAGACTTACCTGAAGGGGGGTACAGTGCAGAAGAGTTCTGAAGGGGATCTTGGCGTCGTGGTGAGATGGGAGGGCGCTGTTGGAGTTCTGAAGGGGATCCTAGAGCGCAGGTGAGAGTGGATCAGCTGGTGTCTTTGGTGCTAAAAAGTGACTGTAGTGTATAGTAACTGTGTATAGCTGGATAAAGATGACGATGGGGATTGGAAAGGTGGATTAGAGGCCTCCTTATATAATATTTTCAAACCCTGGGGTGTACAGGATAACCTCAAGTTCGTAGGAATTGGGGTTATCACTTTTTGAGCTCTTTTAGCCAATTTCCTGTCTTTTTTTATTCAGTACTGGAGGGTCTAGACCAGTACTGGGTATTTTTCCCGTGCTAAGTAACCTCTGAGGTCCTTGGTATTAATCTGGTATCCTTGGGGAATATTGGTTTGGCCAGGATAAATGGTGGAAGGTAACCTGTATTGTTGCTAGTGCAATACAGCTATTTTCCTTTGAACCAAGAGTTTGTTCACGCCTTAAGCCTTGTAACTGTATTATTGGTTAGTTCACCGTGTGAACATGTGTTGATAATTATTTGGAGTGCTCTGAGATCATTTTGAATGATACAGATACTCCACAAACTTGTGCTATAACTGTAGTGAGGCTTGGAGACCGTGTGTTTTCCATCTTACCTCATGTTTGGTCAACCTCTAGGTTATGTAACATACAGGGGCTTTCTATTGTAGTTAATTTGACCGTATGTAACATTTGCCTATGTAACTTTCTTGCAATGTAACAAGATATATGTAAATGTCCTGTATTTAGCAGTATTCTTGTTTTGCATTAACTGGATGGTCCCAACTTCTAAACTAAGCACAAATCCGCTACTTTGCATGTATTTCTGACTTAGTCCATATTGTGCTTCACACATATACATATTCATAATATGTATAAAAATTTATTTACATATAAACACGGTTTTAACCAGTGTTGTGTTTAATTTCTGCCCAGTTATGGCAAAAAGGGTTAAGGAGTAGGAATTTGGGGGTACATCCAGTGAATGTGTCAGCTTGCTACAATGTTGAGCAAGCCAACATTGACCCAAATAATAATAAAATCAATGAAAATAGTTAAAATAAATTAATAAAAATACAAACATAATAATAATATAAATAAAACAATAAATATAACCAAAAAATATGCAAAAATTACATTAGGGAGTCACAAAATGAAAAATATTATTAAATATTTGGAATCATTCACAAAAATGAACCCCAGTCACCCAGCAAAGGTATGAGCAAAAAATAAATCCTTCTATTTTATTTTTTATATTTAAGCAAAACCGAAGGAAAACCCTGAAAACCAAGAAACCCTGAATCCAGACGTAATGAGTACTCACGTATAGGTATGTAGTATCAAATTATACTTAAAATTGAGGTAGGGTGTATGGTTTAAGAGATAATTGCATATTTGTAATTATGTAAATAGTTGTCAAATGGCGCGGGTGCTGATATAAGCTGCCCAGTGCCATAATAAATTGGTGTCAAATGACGCGGAAGCTGACATAATCAGTGCCGTGGATAAAATGTCAATAAAATAAATTGACTTATATAATCCAGCTGAGAGATTCCCGCAGGCCTGAATGGGCCAAAACTGCGTTGTGCAAATGACGTGGGCAATAGTGCAAAAACCTATTCCCACCACATTCAAAAATACTCAATAGTATCTAGACACTTCTCCCCGTGGAAGTATCTATTTTTACCGTAAAATAACCACATTTACCTACTCAGGAAAAATAGAAACAACTATTGGAAATTAAAATTCAATAGAAATAATAATTTTAAAATATTTTGTTCAATAAAAAAGTGACATTTATGATTCAAAAAATCATACCTCTGTCAGAACATTTGTGAAAAATAAATAAAAATTAAAGAAAGAACCCTTGGTTGACGTTTTCCCAAGGATAAATTAGACAGGTAATAGAATTGATTCATTTGAAATACTCAATGCCCACAAGATTGCGCTATTTTACTGAATAATGACATTTACACGTCATGGGAACTTTATAGTACCCTTAGGGCGCCACAAGAGGGCCTGAACAGATATAAAAGGACTTCCCTCTTTGTCCTGATCCTCCTCGTTCATTTTTAGACATTACTTACATATTCATACAATGTTCTTAGCTCATCAACTGCGCCCAGGATCTGTGAATTTAGTAATAAATAAAATTCTGAACTCTGTTTCTGCTCAACAGACTAAACTTAAGCTACTAAAATCAATTCCTCATCTCGAGTAAAAGTTATTGGTAAGTATACTTACCCTCAAAAAAGTAGTAAGTACTTTTTTTGAGTATATTTTCTGCACTTAACTTACCATAGGGCTTTAAATCACCCCTGCTTAGCAGGCCCCTACTCTCAAGGCTTTAAATAACCCCAGTACATTACTGGCCCCTGTTTGATTCAAAGGGTTGTTAAAAACCACCCCTATTTTTGAGAAAATAGGTCCCTTCTATAAAGAGAAAGGGCATTAAATAACCCCAGCTCAGCTGGCCCCTTATCTTAAAATTTCTCATTTAAACAAATAGTAAAAATATATAAAATTATTAAAAAAAAGATTTAAATATAAATAAAAATCTTATAAAACACTTCTTTGCACCGTGTGTAGCTAGTAGAGATAGGCTCTAGGCATCACATAGGCTGACAATTTGGTAATGACAAGAAAATTGAGCTGTCCTTGCGTTCAAATTTCATACCTATTATTGTGTTAGGTTCATGGCATGTTGAGTCCTTGAATTTTTCACAGGAGGAATTCTTTAAACTGTTGATATGGCCCACTAAAATAATATCATCTACATGGAAAAAGAGGGCAGATACTCTGTCCTTGGAAAGATATAAACAAGGATCGCTCACTGACTCATTGAAATCTTGACCTCTTATCCAGTCAATGAGTGTGAGATACCAATTCAATTGTCAGCCTCTGTAATGCCAAGGAGTAGTCCTTCTAGCTATACAGGGTGCAAGATTCAAGTTGGTTTGATTATTTTTAGAAATAATTATATGATATGATAAAATATTTATTTTATTAATTTTTAAATAAATATTTTTAAAGCAGGGGCCAGAGCCTCTGGGGTGTTTTTAATGCCCTGCTGGGTTATTTCAAGGGGCCTGCTTTGCAGGGGTGTTTTGAATGCCCTTAGAATTGGGGCCTGCGGTGCAGGGGTGTTTTAAAGCCCAATGTACTAGTTTATTTCAACTAGATGATAAAATATAAGAGGAATATGGTACTTACTAACCTATATACCCTCTAGAGAGAGAGAAACTGGTCTTCCTGGTTGGCTAGAGTAGGCAGTTGAGATTGTAGAGAGATGGTGGAGATCAATATAATAAGTTACTGGTGTTAAGATACTTCGAAGACTAT
>KN362676.1:0-11338 GCA_000785685.1 Uromyces viciae-fabae | reverse complement strand
TGTTTTATTTTTTTATTAATTGTTTTGTTTGCATAACAATTAATAATCTTTTATTTTTTTATTAATTGTTTTGTTGGCATAACCATTAATAATGTGTTATTTTTTTATTAATTGTTTTGTTTGCATGTTTTATTTTTTTATTAATTGTTTTGTTTGCATATTTTTGTTTTTTTCTTAGTTTTTTTTGGTTTGAAGCATGAAAATTTCTCAATGGTACAACATCTCTTGTGGCACACTTTTTTTCTCCTAAATTTTTTCATGTATATAATTTTGTTTGCTTTTTTTCTCATAAATTTTTTCATGTATATAATTTGGGCTTGAATATCATATTTACTTCAAGAATGAAAAGAATAAAAAAGGGAAAAACAAATGTAACAAGCTAGCACAATAAACAAGCATAAAAAAGGGAAAAAAAATTGTAACAAGCTAGCACAATAAACAAGCAATAAAATCAAATCATACAAATTATTTAACATTTAACCATTTTTCTTTCATTTTTTTTTTCATGATGCGCAAAACTTCCAGATCTTCCTCATTATCCATACAATCTTTCTCTTGAGACATGAGTAACTTGAGGTCATTCATTTGAATATTGCTTGCAGTATTCTCATGTTCAATTTTCAATTTTTCTTCTTCAATCTTGATTTTCATTCTTTCTAATACTATTTTCTCCTTAATTAGATTATCTTTTTCTTCAGATATTTTATTACCATCATTTAAAGCATTCAATCTTGTTTGTGCTATTTTATCGAAATTATCAACGTGAGTGGTGCGTTCATCTTCAGGTTCTTCTTTGCTGAGTCTTCTTTTTTTAGCTGATTTTTGTCCCAAAGGACGTGAGAGAGGGGTTTGAGGTGAGCTAGGAGTGGAGAAGTTGCTTGTGTCGTTGGTGATCAAATCAGAAGGAGGGAAAATTGCCCCGGGGAGAATGGGGTCTTTTTTAGGATCCAATCGCCATTTCGGCGAGTACCGTAGTTTTTCCCAGGCCGCGAGAGATTTGAAAGACACCTTGTGCTGTTCCTGGAACAGCGTATGCGCTGTGCGAAGCCAATCCGAGGGAGAAGTACCGCTTGGAGGGTTACACTCGATTGCGTAGTACAACACTGAAAATTTAAGGGTCGCTGTGTTGAGAGCAGACCACCTAGACCAGAAAAAAAAAACATGGTGGTGTTAGTATCAAAATCACCACCATTTGAGAGATAAAGATAATAAAAAGAAAGAAAAAAATAAACATAACAAAAAGAAAAAAAAAGAAAAAAAAAAGCACTTACCGGGTCCGAATCTGATCATAATCCCGGTAGTGCAATTTCGAGTGGGAATTAAAATCCACCTCGATTTTCCGGAAAAACGACTCCCTGCTCTGATTGGTGGCAAATTCCGGCTGCTCGCTGAAAGCCACAAGATCGCCAGTTGTTCTTCTTCTTGAGGAACCCAATTCGGCGATCTCTTCTTCTTTCCATCTGATTTCACGTCCTTGGGTTCATCTTTCAATTTGTATTCTTGCTTCTTGTCGTTTTCATTTTTTTTTTGAATTTCATTTTTTTTTTTTTTTCATTTTTTTTATCATTTTCATTTTTTTTATCATTTTCATTTTTTTTTTCTTGATCAAAAATATTTTCTTTATTTTGAACATTGATATCTTCTTCGTGTCGGGATGCGTAACTTTTTTGCAATTCCGATAACGAGTCGAGTGGTGGAAGGGAGGTCATAGTGGCGGTAGTGGCGGGATCGTTGTTTTGAGGTGGCGGGGGAAATCTTGATGAGACTCGTCAAAAGTCTCATCAATTTTTTTTTAAATTTTAAGACCCTCGGTAGAGGTCCCTTAAGTTAAGGACCTCTACCGAGGATTCTAGAGACTCAACAGTTACCAAGCCTTAAAAAACGCACGGTGGTGGCGCGAGGGGGCCATGTCTCTGTAAGTTGGGCTTACCGAGCCCACTTACAGAGACGGTGGTGGATGCTCTCAGAGCATCTGCATTGGCTCGGCTAAAGTTACGTGGACCTGTGGTCAAGCGGGGTTTCAGTAGCCAGCAGTTCACCAGCGGTGGGCAGATACGTTACGGTACTTTACAGCAGCCTAATTGGAGAGCATAACTTTTTTTTAGTTGTCCAAATTAGCTGTTTGGGTAACGTAATGAAAAATTTTGGTCAAGTAAAGTAGCGTAACTATGTTTGATTTTTTTTTTTTTGTAACATAACTTTTTTGAATTTTTTTTTTTTTTTTGTAACATAACTTTTTTGGGAGGATAACTTTGTGGTATATATTCAAAAAAATTATTTCTTGCCATAAATGCATTTAGCCTAGTGGCACAGCCCACAAATAGGTGATGAATTCAATATCTCATTGCGTTGATTGTGAGAATAGATAAACTAAGGTAGTTTTGATTTCAATAATTGAGACAAACAACAGGTTATGAGATGAAACAAAACTAAAGAAAAAGATGAAAAGAAATGTACCTAAGGCCTCTCTAGGTAACTTAATAATGACAATGAGACAAGATGATGCAGAATGTTACAATGGGAGATTAAGTAACTGGAAGAAGATTATGAGTACAATATAATTAATAGAAATGAAATGAAAATAAAAGAAAACATACTTGGGCTACAACTGATGTATTGTATGAACTTCTCAACTAGCAGAGTATGGGTTTTCTTGAGGGTTTGTCTATTGACTAATAGAGGAAGTCAAATTAGGAAGAGATTGAACTTATAAGATAGATAAATGAAACTTACCTCCTCCCCAGACAACGTCAACTAGAATAGATTTACAAATAAGAATTAAAACAGTTAATTAATATTAAACTTAGTGAGGATTAATGATAGAAATAAAGGATGCTCCTGGGGAGGAGATTATGATAGCAAGACTCAGTCTTCTTATAGGAAATTCTAGATTAAAGATTATGTAACCTTTAATTAATGTTCTGACTTTAAATGACATCATTGCTGCACATTGATAACAATCACAGTTGGGCTTTTTAATCTAACAGTGATGTTATGCATATGAATTTCACATGTGCGGCTCAATTTCTTAAACATCACATAATCAGGATTTCATCACCCTAAAACAGATCCTTGCAAATCATCACCTCAGTTTCCCCGGATTGCCATGCAACCCTTCATCTATTGGTCCCCTATTCCATTTGAATTCCACTCAATTAATCGGCCAACAACGCATCATCATTCAACATTGCGTCAACCAATTGAACTTCCTCAATCAATAAGAACGATTTGAGTATGTTTCTTCCTTCTGATTCTGCCAAAATCTTATTCAGTCACTAATCAACTATTCTATTTCTTTCGAAAAATTTATTTCTTTTTCCTTGAATTTTATTCAAAACCCAGTTGTTCTTCTTCCAGATTAGTATAGACTGTGCTGATACTTAATTTCTCATCACTCATCTTGTGCTGTGATGATTGTTTATTTCTTTTTCTTTATTATTCTTAATAATTCTTACTAAGATGATCTTTTCTTTTTAATTTCACCTCTTTTGGACTCAGAAACAAACTCATCAACTTTTTTTTTCATATTTTAGGTATGCCGGAAATCATTATCCCTGAATTTTTAAATAAGCTTAACTAGCTTACCAATAAAACCAGACCAAAAATTAAATGAAAGAATCATTGAAAGATTCAAATTAAAGAATTTAAATCAATCTAAAAATGGATAAGGCCGTGTTTGTTTCCAGCATATACCACACGGTATCCAATATGCAAAATGGTCTCATATTGCATTTTTTGCCGCGCAATATATTCCAACTGCAAAGATAGTAAGATGAGTGGTTGGGTATATTGATATATTTGATGCTTTGCCAAACATTGCGTGATATGATATTATTCAAAAAGGTATATACTGTGCAGTATATTCTAGAAACAAACACAGCCTAAATAATGACAATGAAAACAGTTCTTCATTCCAAAGTGAATATAGAAAATGATGACAATGATCATAATACTCTCAAAGAATGTGATAAATTTAACTTGAATCAATCTGAAGCTGCTTTGAGAAAAATGAAGAAACGGATCAGGTTTTATGTGGAACCAATTTTTGACGCATTTGGAGATCATAGAGCTAAATACTCAGTTGAGTTCTTTCCATCTGATAAAACTTGACTTGATTACAAAAAACCAAAACCAAAGCTAAAAAATAAAAGAAGAAAAAATGAATGAAAAGAAGCCAACTTTGATAGAGATACTGAATAATTCATACCACAAAATAGAGTTTCAAGAAATAGAAATATGGCAGGAAAGAAGGAAGAAGAATAGAACTAATTTAGGTCAAGACTAATATAAGAAATCAAACAAGGCATAAAAGTAAAAACATTATTTTAAATAAAGAAATAAAATATTTGAAAAAGAAAATCATACAGCAAGATCTTGATTGAGAAATGTTCTAAATCTGATAATTTTTCACCAATGTCTTGAAGTTGAATTTTCTTATAAAAGTGAAATTGAGTTAGACTGGGAGCTTTAAAGTGACAAATTAAATTATTGAAAAAGATTTACTCCAATGTTGAAAGCAAGACTTCAGGTTAATTAATCCAATCAAGTTGATTTGTAATATCTTCAAATGAAACTCTAAAAAGAAGGATATTAGATTTGATTTGAGATCAATTTTATTGAGGAGTTCTTTCTCACCAAATTACTTTATGATGATGATGAGGCAGAGGAATTGACTAGAGTCTGAAGATACTGAAGTAATTAAAAGAATCCCTCAAGCAATTAAATTATTGAAAAAGATTTACTCCAATGTTGAAAGCAAGACTTCAGGTTAATTAATCCAATCAAGTTGATTTGTAATATCTTCAAATGAAACTCTAAAAAGAAGGATATTAGATTTGATTTGAGATCAATTTTATTGAGGAGTTCTTTCTCACCAAATTACTTTATGATGATGATGAGGCAGAGGAATTGACTAGAGTCTGAAGATACTGAAGTAATTAAAAGAATCCCTCAAGCAACTACCAATTCTTGAGGATCACTTCAAATACCAGTATCAATGATGATAATTCATAAACTAGGTTTCTTTTAGATTGCGCAGCAAAAGTTTCACAAGAATGTTACACAAATTCCAACACCGTCTAATCATTATTTTATTTGCTTTTCAATTGATGATAAAATACAACTAAATAAATACTGTTTTTTTTCATTCCATTTCTTCCTTCATTGTTTTGGCTCAAATCTATAGACAATGCTATTGGATTCAAATAGAGACAAATTTTATCATTCACTGACTTTTTTTTAAAAAAAAAATCCGAAAAAAAAGAAGCTCCTTTGACTTTTACTCTTGAGCTCACTTAATCTACATCTCTCTCTTTGTTGGAAGCTGTTTCTAAGCAAATTTACACATGTTAAGATTTTTTATTACTCTTTAGCTCACTTAATCTACATCTCTCTCTTTCTTTGAAGCTGTTTCTAAGCAAATTCACACATGTTAAGATTTTTTAAACAAGGTGGACATGCACTTTTTTATTAGCAACTCATGACTAGACAGACACCACCAGCATAATTTTCATTGTTTCATGAACAGTTTATTTCCTTCCAAGCTTTTATTTAGTGAAAAGAATTCTTTTTTTAGAATCCCCTTGTTATGATTCAATTTTGTTGAAATTCTACTCTCTAGTTGTGACTCCCACGTGTTAAAATCTCACTCTCAGTTATTATGTCAGTCAGTCTTAAATAAATCACTTATCAGTTATTAGACTAGTATTATGCTAAGGTTGCACAATGAAGTTAAATAAATACAATTAGTCTACTATTATGCTAAAGTTGCATAATGAAGTTAAAAAAATTCTTCTACTGGAAGTAAAACATTGTCTTCTAAGGTTCAAGTAAAAAAGTGGTAGTAAAAAATTAATTTTGAATATTTGTTATTGTAAATACTATAAATGTAGATTTATCAAATAATGAAATAAAATCATTGATTCAAAATAATTCTTTCCTCTTTCTTCTTTTCTTTTAAGAGAGTCAATCCAAGTATTCCAAATACTTGTTTGATTGTAAATTTAAGATCTTTTCTTTCAAAAAGTCCCAAGCCCAATCAATAGGGCTTTTGGCTATAAGAATAATTTTTCTCCCTAAAATTTATTATAAATCTAAGTCCAAAAATTCTTCATGGTTAAAAAACATATCTCTACCAACTCTATTCCTTTCCCTTCACATTTTTTTTTTATTACTATTACTCATCCACTTAAAATGGCTTCCAAAGCGCTCAATACAGAGGTATCAAGAAAAATGCTCCTCAATGACAATAACTACTATGTTTGGTTAGTATCAATGGAACCCAAATTAGGCGGAATAGATGCTCTAGATCTAGTTCTTGGTAGTATAGTAAAAAACAAGAATGACGAGACTCAATCAGCTGCCTACAATGCCGTCAATAGAAAGGCATATATCTTGATTTTTGATTATCTTCATCCAACAACCATTTCTACCGTTGCCGGTCTTCTCACTCCTGCACATAAGCGAAATGGAAAACCTCTCTGGACTACTCTTTGTGATTTATACATGGCCGACGATTTTGTCGACCAAACCTTAGCATTTCACCAATCCACCAAGGTCAAATGGTCCAGAATGATGGATGAATTTGTGAACAAACTTAGAGCGTATATTCAAAAGATGAAACTAGTCAGATTTGAATTCCCATATTCCTCAACGATTATCTTGTCACTTGCAAAGCTTCCAGCTCAATTTAATCACTTGAAGAAATCCAATGACTACCAAGGAAAAAACACTGAATTCCTCACAAAGCAACTTCTTCAAGACACTGCTCAAGACAAAATGAGCAACTCAAAGGATCAAGAACTAATTGATCAAGCTACCATGCACTCGCTAAACATGTTCAACCTACCTACTTGCACTCATTATATTTGCTTAGGGCATCACATCAGCAAATGCTGGAATAAACATCCAGAATTATCTCCAAAGGAAAATCAGTCTAATAAAAACGATTCTGAAAAAAAAAAATCTCATTACTTTTCCTTTTAAAAAATCATGAATCAACTTTTGATTACTACTCTGGTTTATAAGTCCTTATTTAAAATATTAATCATAAAAAAATAAAAATTTCAGCTTGCTACAATGTTGAGCAAGCCAACATATGCAAACAAAAAAAATACTAAAAGTAAAATAAATATATAATAAAAATATTTATATTATAAAATATACAATAAGATACAATTAAAAAATTTTATAGTTAGAAAAAGTGAATTATTATTGCATATTTGAAATGCTTGAGGAAAAATAACCCCAGTCACTCAGCAGAAGTATGGGAAAAAAATACCTCCTTCCATTTTATTTTAATTAATGAAAGAAAATAAGAAGGAAACACCTAAAAACACCCTGATATTGTATGTCATGTATGTCTATGTATATGTGCTAGAACATATTTATGCATCAAAATAGGGTGTTGTGTATAGTTTAGGAGTTAAGTACTTATTTGCAATACTTTCAATTGACAAGGAAGATTACATAAGCAATGATTCAAACGGGTGACAAGATTCTCAAACTGGATTACATAGTCAACTTGACAAATCCCGCGGGCCTGAATGGGCCAAAGCTGTTTTGTTTGACTACGTGAGTATTAACATCAAAATATGACTCTCACACTATTTCTAAATCCAGAAGTCTCATGCAAAAGTCTTCCCCCGAGGAAGTAAGTATTTTTCCTTTTAAACAAAACATCAATACTCTCAAGGAAAAATATGGAAAGCTATTGGAAATAAGAAATTCAATGGAATTATAATTTTCAAATAACGATTGTATTGCTGATTTGACATGAGTAGTTCAATAACTCATAACTCTTTCAAATCAATTCAATAAAATAATTAAAAACTATAGAAAGAAACCTTGGAATATATATTCTCAAGGATAAATCAGGAGACAGCAGAATTTGGTTCATTTCAAATTCACATTGCCCACAGAATTTGTCAATTACTTGCATAATGCAGTATACATTCTGTGGAACACTTACATACTATTAGAGAACCCCAAGAGTACTTGAAATGATATAAACAGAGCTCTCATTTCGTCCTATTCATCCCCCATCATCATTTACTAAAATTTTAATTACATAGTTACATTATATTTTTACCTGCCAAATCAGTGTTGAAATCAGTAGCCTCAGTAAATCTGGTAATAAGATCAACTTTCCTGTTTAAGCTTACAGTCCAACAAAATTAAATCTTTCCTCAACTTGTTCAAACAAAGAACAAACTACACCAGTTCGTGGTAAGTAAGAATACAAAAATAGTGAGTATTTTTTGTCTTCTCCTTACATCACTAAACTTACAAAACTAGGGCATTAAAGCACCCCAGCATAGCTGGCCCGTATGTACAAAAGGGTTTATAAAATCACCCCTGCATAGCAGGCCCCTACAAAGAAAGGGAATTGAAGCACCCCAGCTATGCTGGCCCCTGTTATTTTTATTCTTTTTATAAGAATACCAACCATAATTTTTATGATAAAAATTAAAACTGTAAAAATAATACAGAATCACTCTAAAAATTTGAGTGCATATATTTCTTGCACCTTGTGTAGCTATTATAGTAAGGCTCTAGGAATCACATAGGCTGACAAAAAATAAAAATAAATAATAAATAAATGTATATTTTTTGATTAATAATAATAATAAAATCCTTAAAAAAATCCTTTTTTCGTTATATTTAAATTAAAAATTAAAATAAAATAAATAAAGAAAAAATCATTATCATTAGTATTACTTCATTTCCTTTCACACGTCCAAGTCAAGTGGGTGTGTTGAAATTCTAGTCTCTAGTTGTGACTCTCACATTTTAAAATCTCACTCTCAGTGATTATGTCAGTCAGTCTTAAATAAATCACTTATCAGTTATTGTCAAAATTTAGGCAACTAAAAGCAAAATTTATTACTTGATTAGAAAACAATTTCTTTTTTTATATATATTTTAATCTTATTTACAATTATTTATTCTTTTTAATATCTTATTTAAAATAATAGAAAAATATAAAATAATTTTAATTTACCTAAAAGCAAAATCAATAAATGCCTTGCTTCTTTATTTTGTTCGAATTTATTATTATTTTTATAAAGACTAAAATTATAATATTTGAAGATATTTTAATGTAATACTAATTTTTAATTAATTGAATTATAAAATTTATTAAGATAATTTAATATTTTAATATACGAATAATATTTCTTTTCAAGTTTTATTAATGTTTAATTTTTTAATGATTGATAATGAAAAATATTGAAAAATAGAATTGATTCAAGAATGAAAAGATTAAAATTTTAATTTTTATTTCACGCTCTTGATTCTTTGTATTTGACGTCATTCAAATTCTAATTCGTCATTCGATCTAAAAAAAAATCAATGAATGTGAAATCAGTTATCTAATTTCACATTCATTATTTATATTTATATTTATATTTTTAATTTTATTTTATTTCTTTTATCGTTATTTATTTCTTGTTTATTTTATTAATAATTTTTATTCTTTTTATTACTTTTAATTTTTAAGTAATTTTTAGAATTAATTAACTTACTATTAATTTATTTAAAAACGTGTTTTTTATACTTTTATCCACAGTATTTGTTATGATTTTCAATCACTTTTTCTCCTGTTTTGATAATTTTATTTTTAATGTTTTTAATTAGTTATTTATATTAATTATTTTTGTTTTTAATTTTTTATTTATTTTATGAACTTTTTACTCACTAATTGTAGCTTTTAAGTTTTTAGTTCTTTTAATTCTTTTTAAATCATTATTTATTTGACAGTTATTAGTCTAGGAGGTTTGTCCACTGGTCATTTCTGTATGAATCCGGAGAAAAAAGTGCCAAAACCATCAGATAAAGGCCGGTGTCTCCCTGTAAGACTCGCAGATTCCTCAGACAAGTCCTTCCTCCCCCCAATTCAGACAAGTTTTTTACCAACACCAACAACATACCTCATCAAGATTTCCTCACACCCTCCAATACATTAACCTCTCATTTTTTTTCATTTTCAAAGCCCCATCACCACAAACCTTACACATCTTGACCAGTATGGGTCCTGGCTGTCAAAATGGGAAAAGAAATTTTATTGACATCACTCAAGAAAGTGAGTCAAAATTTTATCTTAAAAATCTTACTGAATTAAAATCAGAAGATTTATTTTATTGAAAATAAAAAACAAGTTATTTTATTAAAATGAATTTTATTAATAGTATTTTTAATTTAATATTTTATAATCTAAAAGAAAATAACAAATTAATTAAAATAAATAAATAAATTTATTTTATCTTTAAAATAATTAATTTGGTTTTTAAGCGTAAGTGCTTTGTTTAAATAATTTGCTTTGTGACGTCATAATACCACAGCAAATTATTTAAAATTATTTTATTTTTAATTTGTCTTAAATTTTATTCCTACGGAATTTTTATTTTTATGATGTCATTGATCATTTTGGTCAACAGCAATCATGACATCATAATTCTTTAGTTATTTTATTTTTCGATGAAACTAACTAACTTGTTTACTTTTTGACATTAAAAGAAAACAGTAAAACGGTCAACAAGACGAAAAATAAAATAAATTAAGAAAGAAAACAATATTAAAATAATTAAATAAAAATAAAAATTAAAATAAAAGAACATAAAAATATATAAAATATAAAAAGAAAACATTCTTAAAAATTAAAATCAATTTATCTTATCATTATAAAAAGATAAAATTATCTTATTAAAATAGTTTATAAAAATCATCTTATTAAAACAATCAAGACTAAAATATTTTAATTTATTAAAATAAATATTTTAGTTATTAAAATCATTATTAATCTTTATTCATTAAAAAATATATATTATTATTATCTTAATTTTATTGGCAACTTTAGTTTTGCCTTTAGTTATTCATTAAAAAATATATATTATTATTATCTTAATTTTATTGGCAACTTTAGTTTTGCCTTTAGTTAAAAAAATATTTCTATTTTTAATTATTTTGTTTTTCATAAAAATGTTTTTATTATTATTTGTTTGTTTTAAATTATTTAAACTGAAATAAATCTTTAGTTGTGATATTTTTACACTGGCAGAAGTCTATTGCTCTTGATAGATGTGTCTTTGCCTTCCAGACGCGTCTACACAGACCTGTCTTACCTCACCAACCTGCCTTGATCAGACCTTTAGACTTTTCTTGGCCTCACAGACAATTCTTAGACTTGTCTTGGCCTCACAGACGAGTCTTAGACTTGTCTTGGCCTCACAGATGAGTCTTGTCTCCTTTTTTTTTTTTGAGTAAGTGTTGAAAATTAAGACTAAAAGTATTTTTAGACTTTTATTTTTTTAAGAATAATTTTTATTTATAATAATTTTTT
>KN362675.1:466-12435 GCA_000785685.1 Uromyces viciae-fabae | reverse complement strand
TAATTAAAAATATAAAAACAATAATGTTGTAAACTTATATTTTAATTTTTCTTCAGAAATTTATAATTTTAATAGTTATAAGGTAAATTTAAAAAGGTATAAAACCAGGTTTTTAGGTGATTTTTAAAGGCTCTTCCCCTTGGAAGAACTTGTGAGCTGGGTGAGCTTTTTACTAGTTGTGTCTATTGCCCCTTAGGCCGTGGAAACTATTACACAAGTTTAATAATTATAAATATTATTATAATTATTAAAATACTCAATTCTGAGTGTCTTCACACCAAAAGGTGGAGCTCCTTCTTACATTTTAGAGGAGGGGTTGGTGGTTATAACCTGAACAAGCTTTATCATAGGGCACTGTCCTTCTAATGTATTTAGAAGGAGGGGTGATCTCTGTAGGTTGGAATAATTTTAGAAAGGATTTAACTTACTTTGTATCTCAAAATATTGATGTAATATTTAAATAAATTATTAAAGTACTTTTTAAATTATTTATTCTAAGTTATTTTGAGTTTTTGTTTGAGGGAAACAAGGGTTAATTATACTCTTCTTTCCCCCAAAAGAAAAACTTTGGTTTTTCACCCTTTTTAATTCAAAAGAATAATTGATTGGGGTTAATAATCCCAATCAATAAAATGGAAAATTATTGAATATGACAAGGGTAAATTATATACCCTTTATCATGTGTAATGATTTATTAAAAATTGAATCCACAAATCTTGTGGTATTTTCAGGGAGTATCTTCAAGAATGAAATATTCTTGAAGATAGTATGTGATTTTTATAAGTGCTGTAATTTATTTAAAAATAATTTTTTTGGTTGTTTCTCATTTGGTGACTCCATGCTGGCTTGAACCTGGGTCACCATGCTTAGTTTACACAGAGGAAGGATCTAACTGGTAGACTAATTGGGTGTGAGAAATCACTTCTCATTATAAATTCTAATTATCAAAATAAAATATAAATAAAATAAAATAAATTAAATAAATTCAATAAATTAAATAAATTAAATAAAGGGGATTAATATTCGCACCGCCCAAACCTGGTCGCGCACCGCCTTTTGGACCGCCAGGGGACATCACAATTTTGTTTTTTTTTTAAATATTTTTTAAAAATACTTTTAGACGCCCTAAAATTACCAAATTTTTTTTGCAGCCTCCTGAGCGCCCATGCTACACTTTCTGAGCTTTTTAGCTCAAAAAAAAAAATATAAATACTCCTTAATTAAGGAGTACACAAAATCAAACAAAAAATATAAAAAAATACTTAACGCGAGAAATTTGGTCCAAAAATTTTATCACAGGTATTTCATCCCTATTGGAATGTGGGATAAAATTTTTTTCCACGGGTAAGCAAAAAAAGTTGCTTTTACGTTTACTTTTGCAAAAAAAGGTGCATGTACAAAGATTTTGAAAAAGTAAACGTAAAAGCAACTTTTTTTGCTTACCCGTGGAAAAAAATTTTATCCCACATTCCAATAGGGATGAAATACCTGTGATAAAATTTTTGGACCAAATTTCTCGCGTTAAGTATTTTTTTATATTTTTTGTTTGATTTTGTGTACTCCTTAATTAAGGAGTATTTATATTTTTTTTTTTGAGCTAAAAAGCTCAGAAAGTGTAGCATGGGCGCTCAGGAGGCTGCAAAAAAAATTTGGTAATTTTAGGGCGTCTAAAAGTATTTTTAAAAAATATTTGAAAAAAAAAAAAAAATGCGACGTCCCCTGGCGGTCCAAAAGGCGGTGCGCGACCAGGTTTGGGCGGTGCGAATATTAATCCCCTAAATAAATTAAATTAAATAATAAAATAATAATATGATATATATTTACAGTCCTTCAGACATGTGTACAATTTAATGTCTGGAGGCTGACAGAACTACTAGAGTTGAAAATTGTTGAGGATACTCATAGTCGTGTATCAATCAGGCTGGATCAACTTTGTAATGGCTGTATTTCAAAGTTTGGTAGTAGTATTACAGCTTAATGGATGAGGTATGAGGATTTATAATAGGAGGGATAATTTGGAGGAAGATTGTTCCCTGGTTGAATGGTAGGTGGGAAGTGGGAGATGGGAAAGGAGAGATCTCCTTTTATAGTAAAATGTGAGGGATTTTAGTTCCAGGGAAAGAAAATTGTCCCTGAAAAACTGGTGCACAAACTCATGCATGTGACTTGTGATCTTTTCACAAGATCAAGCATGTAACCTCAGACCTTGCACTTGTATATTATAAATAAGTGTGGAGGCAAACACACTGTTATTGAAATGAATCTTGGTACTACAACTTTTGAGAAGAATCACAGAAACAAACCAATAATATCACGGAAGTATAATATACATATCACATGAATAACCATGTCACATGAATAACCATGTCACATCAATCTCCTTTCACAAAATATTCTACTGCCCTATCAAAAAAATTCACCATCATTGCAACTTTTATATCTTCAAAACCAGTGGAGCTGGCCTAATGGTTTGGCTGGGGGCCTAGGAGTGTTTTTAGACGAAGAATACAAATCTGCTGTCACAATTTTATGCCTGATGAATCCTTCCTCATTTTCCTGGTTGAATTGAGACTTGAAATGTGTTTGGAGCATCACAATGTCAAAAGGCAGTGCCAGATAGGAAAAGGGTGGTGCAAAAACACCACCCTATTTTTATCTATTTCTATATATCTTTATACATATGTTGGCTTGCTCAATTAGCAAGCTGAAAATGTAGATTGGAGGCCTCGTGAATCCAGACTGCTGGATTGAAGGTTGTGTTATTTCCAGATAACTTGAGTAGAAAAAAAGGGTTTTTGATCCCTGCAAATGGTCAAACCACATTTATGCATGGTTGGGCCGGTGAAGAAATGTCTGTGGGCTGCGCGCCTGCACACGGTTTTCCAAGGCAGCACATGTTTTTTTCAAACCAGTTTTAAAAAATATAAAAAAAAAAACATTTTCAAAGTTTTAAAATTACTTTTTGGGGCTTCAAAGGATGCTAGATTTTTTTGGTATAGGTAAAATTTCAAAATTCTTAATTTTTTTGGGCACATGGTTTTTTTGAAATGCCCAAATTCAATGGAAAAAAAAGTTTTCATCCATTTGAAAAATTGTTTTCTAGGTTGCATGGGCTTCTAAAACTGTTTTTAATAAAAAACGCAGAAGAATTTTTTTTTCACATGGTTTTGAACCTCCTTTTTTTGTAATTGGTTTACACCACTTATGATAGTTCTAAAATTATGAGAGGATATATATTTGAAGAACATGGAAAGGATATTTCTTGATTATTTCAGATTTCTTCCTTGGCACGATTATATTTCTCCTCAATAAATCAATTTGATTTCAGCAGAAAAGAAAAAACAGAATCTAATCTTATTTTATAACTTAAAAAATGAAAAAAAAAAAACAGGTAAAGAAGAGGCAATTCCCAAAAGGAAAAGAAAAGGTAATTCCAAAAGCAAAAGAAAATAAATTTTCCTTTTAATTTTAACTTTAATTGATTTTTTGTTTTTATTACCTTTTTCTTTTTTATATTCATATTTTTTCTTGTTCATTTTCATTTTCTTCTTTTTTTTCTCTTTTGATTTCCTCTTCTTTTTTTTTTCTTCTCCTTTTCTCTTTCTTTTTATCTTTTATTTTCTTTCTGTTTTCTTCTTTTTTTTCCTTTTTTTCCTTTTTCTTTTCTTTTTATTTCTCTTTGTATATTTGTTTTCCCTTTATTTTTTCTTTGATATTTTCCTTTTCATTTTTCTTTTTCTTTTTCTCATCATCTTTTTCATATTTTTTTTATATTTTCTTAGTTTTCTATTTCTTTTCTTCTTTCATTTCTGTTTTCTCATAACTTTTTTGTTGTTTTCTTTGTTTGGGTGTGCTCAGAAGACACACCTGAATTTTTTGAGCTACCTAGAATCCTGGTAGAATGCATATCACAGACCGTGTTCTGTTGCTGAAAAACTTGTGCTCACACGCAGTGTGGTTCCGTTGCGGCAACAGTCAAGCTGTTTGTAAACTCTGTTTGACTGTGTGCAAAAATTAAAAGCCTAAGAGCTACTGCAACGCGGGTGCTAAACTTGGGCGGTATTGTAAATTTAGCACCCGCGCACCCAAAAACAGGTCCACCACAGTTGCTATTTTGGGATGGGACCGGCTTGGGATGCTAAAAAATCCTAGCAGGTGTGTAGATCTACACACTAGCTAGAACTGGGAAAACGTGAAAGATTGGTGAAATTCATGTGCCATTCTGGTGAATGGCAAATGACACCCCAACCAGCCTCCCCCAATGAAAATTTTCATTTTATTACTTTTTTTTTGGCAAGACAATATCCACTCAAATGTGTTTATGGCTACCATTGATCCAGGTCTTTTCTCCATGGCTTTTTCTCAAAATTAATTAAAAGAGGATGGAAATGTTGATTCTTGTTTGCTTTTGTTTTTCTGTTCAAGTTTTTTCTAAACAACTGACAATTTTTTTTTTTGACTACCTTTTCTATTATTGTTATTTTTTTTATTACATATTCTATTTCAAGCCAACTAGATATAATCTCATCAATTGATAATGAGGAATCTAAAAACAAGACTCCTACCAAAGCTTCAACCAGAAAAACCAAGCAACTTGAATCATGGAAACCACTGGATATCAAGCTGAACCGGGACCAAGCACGGAACTACAGCAATGACAAAAATGTCCAGCTGTTTGTATCCTGGCTGGAATTTTTGGAAGATGTGCTGAACGGTACCAATCAAATGGCCTCCACTTTCTGGACCCGTGTGACCAACAATTTTCTGGTGGCCATATTGTCTCCAGTCTGAACCGCAAGCAGTTTGAAATTGTGTTAGGGTACTTTACAGCATGTGGTAAACAGGTTCAACGGATGTGTTTCCAATTTGAAAAAACCAAACCAAGCAAATGTTCAACAGAAGATGGTTTGGTGATGGCCCTTAAGCTTTATTTTGAATTATACAGCAAGACTTTCACTCATATCCGTCCATAAAACATTCTAGTCAAACCTCCAAAATGGAATTCATGATTTCAAGATCTTAAGAAGAAAGATGAAAAATCAACAAAAAAGAAAGAAGAAGAGAGTATAGTTGAATATAAAAAATTGAAAAGACCCCTTGAAGATTCAAACCTTTTTGAGCCACCATAAAGTCCCAGCATCACTAATCTTAATGAAATTAGCAGCACCACCAATTCCATACATCCCAATTCTTCTTCCCATCCTATTGGGAGAAAAAAAGCGCAAGAATCCCGTCTTTCTGCAAGCAAAGAAGGTGACCACTTGTGGAAAGATAATATGGCTAAAGCTCACATGGAACTAACAGAAAAAGAAAAACTTCAAACTGAAATATTAAAAACTCAAAGCACAGCAATACAAAATCAAAGTGAAGCAATTCAGAAGCTTGCTCAGTCATTGAATCAAGAAAATATCATGAGCAAATATCCAAGTAATTTGGATGAAGATGTAAGAAGATATTACATGATGAAAAGGAAAAAAATTATGGAGATTTATGAGAAAGAAACTTAATTTTTCATCTTTATTTTATTGATTGGCTTATTCTTTATATCATTTATTGGCTTATTTCTTTTTTTCTATCTATTTCTTTATTTTATTGATTGGCTTATTCTTTATATCATTTATTGGCTTATTTCTTTTTTTCTATCTATTTCTTTTTTTTTTTCTATCTATTTCTTTTATTTCCCTCTATTGTTTTGTTTTTTGTTTCTTATCATTGGATCACATTTGCAATACAACAAAAAATGCATTCCTCTTGAATTTCTTTCTTGTGTATGTTATTATGAAAATCCAATTGGATCTTGTGTCCATTTTTTCAGTGAGAACATGGATAATATCACATTTGATTAATTTAATTGCAATTGATTTCTTCAAATGACTACTTTAAAGTAAGACAAGAAGAAAGAAAACAATGAGAAAATTAAATGTAAAAGAAAAAATGACATGGACAAGAGGTAATGAATTGGAAAAGAGAAAATGAAATGGAAAACAGAGAATGAAAAATGTAAAAAAGTAAAAAGATTAAAATGGGTTTTTGGTGTCTTGTGTTTTTTTTTCTTTTGAAGAGTGATAGATAATATTAAGAAGGATAAAACAGAGAATAAATAAATATTTGTGTTTTTCTTTGGTTGATTGAAATAGAAATCAGCTTTGGTTGTTGGATGAACCCTTGAGAGCCCACAAATGCTTGATGAGATTGTTCTTCAGTTGGTGATGAGCTACTGAGTTGCAAATTGACCAATAATTATTGATAAAATTGTCAAAACCCAAAGAGTTACTTTGGGTGGCCTTGTTGATGAAAGCGCTGCTATTGTACAAGTTCTTGCACGGTTTAAGAGCTGTGCCTTCATCCTCCACAATCATATTGTGGAGGATGACACAAGCCATCATGATTCTTCCAATCTTCTCATTCTTCCACAAACGCACAGGTTGCTTGATGATTGATAATCTGGCCTGCAAGACCCTGAATGCCCTCTCTACATCCTTTTGGGAGGCCTCTTTCATCTTTGAAAAATACTAAGATGGAAGATAGCAACTACATTAGCTCAATGCAAAAATAAACAAGAAATAAAATAGAAAAGAAATAAAAATTAAAAATGAATCAAAACTTACCTGTCTATCAGGAGATTGAGGCTGAGAAATGGTTTTGACAAGTGTTGACCACTTGGGCTTTATGGCGTCAGCTAGGTAATACCCATGAAATTATGTATTTCCATTTATGGTATATTCACACATTGGGGCTGTAGCATTCAGTATCTTCTGAAAGACAGGGGGTGAGTCAAGAATGTTGAGATTGTTGTGTGATCCTGGATCCACAGATTTTAGATGTTTACTGCTTCCAAGGCAATAGTTGGTACCTGTTAAATGGAGAATGATGAAAAAAATAAATAAAACCATTGCAAATGAGTGAAAGGGTAAAAATAGAGAATGATGAAAGAAAATGATAAAAACCCACTTTCTCTTTGCCCTGGTATTGACCAGCCTATGCAGATGGGCAATTCTTCCATTGCCAATCCATACAATCAATCAATCTGATCATGCCTGGGAAGCCTCGGTTTTCAGCAACAAAGAGAAGGCGCTTCAAGTCTTCTTGGGTTGCATATCAAAGGTATTCCACCCCATAGATGTGATGGACCACATCACAAAAGCGGTCAAGACTTTCTAGGGAGGTTGATTCAGAAATTTGGAGATACTCATTGTTCAAATCTGTGGCCGTTCCATATGCCAGAATCCAAAGTGCAGATTTGATTTTTTGTATTAGATGGAGCCCAAGGTTTCCCACAGCATCAGGTTTTTGAGTGAAATATGGGTTGGCCCGTTCAACATTGTGGAAAATCTGGAGGAAAAGCTCTTTTTTAATTCTAAGTCTTTGTTGGAACAAGATATTGCCGTATACTGGCGTATCCGAGAAAGAATCCTTGAATAGCTGGTCAAAACCGGCTGAAAAATTCCAGGGGAGATTTGGTTGCTGTCCAGGCCTAGAGCCTCCATGGATGGGTTCATTGGATTCATCATGATCTTCATTTTCTATTAAGATTTTACTTGCTTCTAAAATTGAATTTATTTTTCTTGAAGTGTTTGAAATCATTTGGTTAAGGTTCATGAGGGTGGTGGATTGACAATTGAGGATAGTTTCAAGTAAGTGTTGAAAGTATTGAAGGTCCATGGTTGGTTGGGTGAATTAAAAAAAAAAGGTGAATAAAAAAAAAAGAAAAGAAATTTAAAAATAAAAAATAGAGAAAAAAGGCGGGGGTGAGCGGGGAATTTAGTTTCACCAGATCATAGCGCCGTGCGGTGGAGAAAACAAGTCCGGCGCGGAGGTAAACGGTTTGTGCGGGTGGTAAAAGGGTCTTTTACCTCCCGAGTTTACCTCCCGCCGTTGGAGATGCTCTAAAAATCTAAGCGTGCCTAAATGCATGTTTTATCATCTTGTTACCGCATACATTCTAAATTGGAAACAGTAGGGCATACACATTTTCTGTAACTCAGCGGCCTCAATCTTGCAGGTTTATGAGACTGTATGTTGTTTACTCAACTGAACAAAACGAGATAGGTCGCCAAGCAAAGGCCACTGCGCTAGTTCCAGCCTTGATCAACAGTTATTCTAACTTTTCCACTGCACTCCTTGTCGGACTAAGATGAAGGCGTCATTGCTATTCAAATTTATCTGGCTATTTCATTGGTTATCCGGCCTATTATGCGATCTCTTCCGTGATCATGATCTCATGAATTTCGGGAAGCTTACCCATGTGCCAGATTCGGAAATTGAAGATCGTAGCACTTGGGGCTCCGATTTGACTTTGGGTCAGAACAATTTTCCGGCATTCCCAACTGACACGGAGGCCACCAAGCTACGATTAGGATGCCATGCCACAAGCGTGGTTCCTAATATCAAGCCGGTCCAAAAAATGCAAATTTATGAATTACCAACAATGGTACAGCAGGAAACTGGTCTAATCTCACATCCGAAATCATATTCAGGTTGGAATCAACGAGTTGATCTTGCCGGTATGCAAATTGATAACACCCTAGGACAAAGCAACTTACAAGAAAAGATGCAAATACCTGATCCAAAACGCTTACGATTCGTAAATTCGAATGAAGAAAGAGTCGAAAACCACCAGCCAAATCTGAAAGAAAGATATTACCACTTGAATCCATATCAAGATAAAGTCACACAGTCAGATCCAAACAGGCTGTTGAGGAAGTTGGATCGCAGCTTATATAACAACAAGCTTCAATTCATTCGGCCGATGTCTTGTTCATCAAGTTTGGCTGAAAAATCCAATAAACGGAAGTCTAAAGCTCTAAATTATGAACATTTAAGGACCCAGAATAGTTTGGCTGATCATAGTACAAAAAACATGGAAATTCCAACATTAAATCGCTCAACATATTCTAAGGCGATTGAAAAGCCTGAAATTAGGGGATATGTCGGTTCAGAATCTAAGAAAACAGGCGAAAATTCTAGGAGAAATGCCAATTCAGAAGGTGAATATTTGGTCGTCTCAAATTCAAAAGCCGATCAAGGGGAAGGGAACTCCATCACAGATCAAAAGATAGACAAAACTCAGAATGATCCTCAAGAATCTAGCCAGGAAAATAATATGATTGTAACAGTTCTTAGTGTGAATGATTTTAGGAATTCTCTCATGCACGATAGAGGGTTGTGGTTCCAACTCCCGAAAGTTGCCTTCACAGCCAACGACAGAGATCGGTCCATCTACATTCGTCATGATTTATTTGGAGAATTAATATTATCAAAAATTAAAGAATTACCAAAGACGAATGATTGGAAGATGGAATTACGATTTGGAAGTGTGAAAGAATTAGTGCGGTCACACTCCATCAGGTCAACAGTCAGCTTAATTGAATTATTTGAAAGAATCTCTGCATCTCCCCAATATAAAACCAACGAAGAATTGCAAAACGCACAAAAAGAAGCAATAGAATTTGTGGTACGATTTTGGAAAAGTTTTGATGACGATGACTTGAAGAATTTTGATCAACTCTCTCTTTCTTCAGCACATGAAAATCAACTCAAAACCTTAATTGACCGTAAAAATCATCAGTATAGGAATAGTAATTCAATCAGCAATCTGATATTCTTACTTTGGATAAAAAAAAAATCTGATTTTATGTATGCCCATATGCGTGCTGAAAGCAGCTTTTTACAATGGAAATCATGGGTACTCTTATGTCTTAATTATATGATTTTGAGTTTAAATTCAATTGAAGGATTAAAGAATCAGGTAAAAAATGATCGAATGATTTTAACTTACGAAATTAATAAACCATTCAAAATATCTTGGACCTAGCCTCCAAACCTTTAACAATTCATGTACATCAAGCGCATTCAATTAATGCACAAAAACCACAGCTCTATGAATAGATTACATTTTCATTTTGTTTCGGTTCACTCCTTTTTGCTCTATCGGTTTTATCACAAGGTTTCCTCTGAAATATTTACACAAGGTTAAGGAACGATATTGGAATCTCATTGTCAGGGTAAGACTCAAATATGATAAAATAGCAAAATCAACCAGTGGTAGAATCCTTGGGTTTGGATGTAATGTGGAATGTAGAAAATTCACTGCAGTCAGACATATATCCTTTTGATAATTAATTTTGTTTGCTTGGGATCGGACCAAAAATTTGAAGAGTATTTAGTGTTATGAGTGGATAAAACTTTTTTATTGCAGCAATGACCAACAGTAGTATTAACCTTAAAGATAAAGAAACAATTGTTACGGAAAAAGGTATCTAGGGACGCATGGGGAGAGGAGGAGGCATGTTAGGGTTCAGTTAGGGTTACTTAGTTGTAGATCTCAACACAGTTTAGGGTTTAGTTCTATTGTATTTAGTCGACTCAGTCGTATGGCCTGTTCTTTTTTCTTCACTTATTCATCTCCTCATTTCACCGGGCCATAGGTGCTTTCCCTTTTCTTTTTCTGTTTTCTCTCATTACTTCTCTTCGCGTAGCTCATCAAAGTATCTGGTGTTTTAAAGGTTAGATCGTCATACTTTTTCCTTTCTCATTTTCTTTGCTTGCTAGATGAAATGCACCACTTATTCATCTCCTCATTTCACCGCGCCATAGGTGCTTTCCCTTTTCTTTTTCTGTTTTCTCTCATTACTTCTCTTCGCGTAGCTCATCAAAGTATCTGGTGTTTTAAAACAATGAGTAAATCTAATATAGAAAATATGAGACATATATGAAAAATAAAAGAAAAAAATTGAACCAAAAAAGGATGAAAGAATAGCAATACGTTTGAAATAAATAAAATAAAATTCAAGTAAATCAAACGCAGTTGAGATAAAATGAGATATATTGAATAGTAAGAATGCCCAGTGTTGGAATTATGGTGTTACTGAATCAAGAAATACGTTCAATTACAAGTATTCTACTTTTCATTTTTATTTCTTATTCTTTTATATTGAAATTAAAATATTAAAATTACATGTGAACATCTAAGTAGGTCTGAATCATAGTCTGTGAGGGGTTTGGTCATATTGTCAGTTGATTATAGCTTTCAGTCAATAGAGCCCTGACTAAATAAACTCTCTGTTCAATATTTCTCATCTCTAAGTAGTTCTTTTTTATTATCTTATTTGTTATTGTTCTTATAGAGGTTTAAAATTCCTTTTTCCTTAAATGAGAAACTAAGTTGTGTGATGTTCAGCAGCACATGGATAGAACACAATAAGTGTTTGAGAAATATCACTCCTTAAGATACAAAGTGTAGCAAGTATCAGAGTGAAAAAGAATGAATAAAATGAGTTTTAACCCTAAAGAAACAAAAAATAACTGAACTGAAGAAACAACAATAATGACCTTAAATGAGAAACTAATTTATGTGATATTGAGCACACAGATAGAACACAATAAGTGTTTGAAAAATATCATACCTAAGAGCATCCACCACCGCTGCGGTAGGGGCTCGCTAACTTAAGAGAGATTTGATGAGGCGCATGGACCTCAGTAGTTACCGGGCGCGAATTCCCACCACCGTTGCTCTGCAACCTTGAAAATCCGCGACCCGGTAACTGCCAAACTTGATTTCCAACCACCGTTCGCTCTTCACCAAAATCTTCAACTCCGAATCCACCCGACCTGAAAAAAAAAAAAATCCGCTCAAATCATCAACTCATCAAAATCATCACATTCAAACAAAACAAAAAAAACAACACCAATAAAAAAAAAAAAAAGAATAAGTAATCCATCAAGACATTGATTCCTTTTTTTTTCCTTCATCAAAAAAAAAAACATTCATCAAATTAAATCAATCAAAATCAAATAAGTTTAAAAAAAAAAAAAAAAACTTTATCATTCAACAAACTAGTATATATCAAATTTTTACTTATTAAACTTGAATAAAAACAATCAAATATAAATAAAACAAACAATCATTTCTCATTTTTGTTTATTTGAATTTTCATTTTCAATTTTTTTTTCATTTTCAATTTTTTTTT
>JNCO01007055.1:0-12436 GCA_000785685.1 Uromyces viciae-fabae | reverse complement strand
CCAAAGCCAATGAGTTGTTCTTGGTATGAGATTTTGAGGTGTAGGGAGATGAACTAGTCATGTGATTTGAATGGTTTTGTGATTGTAATTCATTGGAAGATTCAAGGGTACTGTGTGAACAATCAGGGGATGGAAGGACTCCTGCTGCTCAGGCCTGGAGTTGAGCCAATCCATCATTGATTGACCAGGATGAATCTCCTGTTGCAGCCAAAGAGCCAAATATTATCTCTATTTTCCAATATTCAGGAAATGGAGCCCCTTGAAATTTACGTGCATGTGGATGTGACTTCAAGTAAGACTCATCAGCACTTGTCCAAAGCTGAGAAAAGGATAAGAAGTAGAAACACTCACCTCTAAAAATTTCTCCCACACATCATTGGAGGCTATTACCTCACAGGCTGGTTCATCCCAACCACGGCCACTTGCCTCCTTATATGCCACAAATGCATCATAATCCTTTTTAAACAATTGGCTGAGCTTGGATTTCATTTTGTTGAAATCCCATAAGCTTTCAATTTTGGGGAAATTCTTCTGTAACTCTTGTGCAATAAAACAATGGAAGGTGCTTTGAAAAACGGAGTCTGAACACTTCCCTCAGCTGAATTCTTCAAGGTAGAGGTCAAGCATCATCATTTCCATTGGCCTGTCCAGATGATTTTTCGCAGGTGGTACCGGATGCTATTGTGACAGCATAGGCCTTGTTGTCTGGATCTACCAAGTCAGACACATATTATCTGATGGGCCCAGTGGATTGGAGTCCTTTTCCTTTTCCAGGGTGATTTGCTTGTGGCCGCGTATGAGAGCTTGTGTGGCTGGACAGAAGTGATGAGGAAGTTTCAGTTGGTTGTCTTCTGCAATTTGGAGGAGGAATGAGTTGAGATGAGAGATCTGGATCAACAAGTTCATGGTTCATGGTAGAGTACAAGATATGAGTGGCCTGATAATGGATCAAGTGATGGTTATTTATATTGGCATATTCAAATTTTTCCCAAACCCTAAGCATTGCAATGTGATATCACACATTTATTTATTGCGTGATAATCACACTGACAAACACGGCCTAATTTTCAAATGTAAATTGCAAAAGTGAAATATCATGGTGTAAATCATAAATGGCTCTTACACCAGATGAAATCTTGAACATTAATAGATGATCATGATTCTATAAATAGCAACCATCAAAGCTGATGATTGATTTTGTTTTTTTTGCTTGTTTTTCTTTTTTTTTTTCAGACAAAAAAGAATTTTAGTTCAAACAAAAATCTCAATCAAAAATCATCTTCACTT
Organism: Uromyces viciae-fabae; assembly: GCA_000785685.1. Taxonomy (NCBI): domain Eukaryota; kingdom Fungi; phylum Basidiomycota; class Pucciniomycetes; order Pucciniales; family Pucciniaceae; genus Uromyces; species Uromyces viciae-fabae. The sequence continues at coordinate 11,149 of JNCO01007055.1, read as the reverse complement.
CAATCAATTTCATAAATATTAAAATTGTCTTTTCAATTAAATTGAATTATATTTAATAAATCATATATATATATATACTTGGTGTTTACCAGAGGTTGATGTGAAAACTTGAGGAAAAGCAAATGGAAAGGGGTGACGTCAATGAAAAATCATTTCTTCAAAATGAATCTTCCGAGTACGGGAATCGAACCCGTCTCTACCGCGATCGTACCAGTGGAATGAAAGGCGGTCATACTAGCCGATATACTAACTCGGAATGCGAAGTTGTAACCCAAATCCTCAGTTATGAATTGCACCAGCTGATCCGAAAGTAAATCAAGTCCTGGACCGTCCATCTTCATACATGTCTTTTTTTAGCCCGAAGTGGAAGTTGTCCTTTCTTCGGATAGCTTATCTTTTAATTGATGGGTCATTTCCTACAGGATTGCTCTGTTGTTGACCGGTTGCTATTGGTTTGACCTTACCTTTGTTTCTTCTTTTTTTGTTTCTTGTTTCCGATTAATTTATTATTTCCTTTATTTTTTCTTTCTAAGTATCGTTGTCTGGTCTGGTCTTCTCTTCCCCTTATTTCTTCCCCTGTCGATATGCTTCTGCTTCGTATTTGTTTCTTCTGGCACCATTTCATAATTTAGTCCAGCTATGTCCCGATTTTTTCCCCAAGCCCCTTATCCTTGTTCATGCTAATATTAAATGTCCTCACATGATTCCTGGTATGAAATCATGTCAATGTCAAATTTAATTTTTATCAGTTGGAAAATCTATCATAGATATGTGCATTTCCTATTGGAAGCGAGACTCCAAAGAGTTAGAAAAGTAAATCCGGTTTGATTCTCTGCTCTTCGAGCAATACCATGGCACGAGTCAAGACAGGAGAAACTACAAAAGACCCACAATTTTACATATTGATGTCTTGGTATTAATATTCTCTTTATTTGGCCGCCTTTTACCTGTGCTTTTACCAACGGCTCATGAAGACTACATATAGACTTGACAGATACGGACACTCGAAACTTTTTACCTTGATCCAACAATTCACCATGTTTCGTGTCAAGATTGGACGAGAAAATACAAAAAAGTTTAGCTTCTGAGCATCACGCTAAGCTACATAGTTGCCTCTTTTTCCATTATGGCCAAATCATGCCATTATTGCTCCGCTCGGAGGTGGATATTTTTCACAAACCTATGCAACTCACTTTTGAAACATAAGTCCCCAAACTCTCTCTACATTTTCCTTCTCTGCTAGCCAATCGGATTTCCGCGAGATTGATCATCCTCAGGACTATCGCAAAAAAAAATAAAGGACTAAATGACTAGAGCACAATGTCACGCGGAGTCAAGGTCAGATAATCGCAACAGTAGCAAGAGCCTTGCAAACTTGCAAGTAGGAGAAGATTTTTTTACCTATGTCTGGGACAGTGGACCTAGTCCAAAAGAATCTCTTCGAACTCTAATCAAAATAGCTTCTGATTCGGTAAGTCAAAAATGCGTACCATCGGAGAAAGGAAGTCGACTTTATACTCTACCTATACTTGTTCAAGTTTCATCCCGCTCTCATTGACCCCTGTTTAAATTCCATCAAAAAGTTACTAATGCAACCAGCTTACTGGATTTTTTTTCAAAAAAAGACCATTAAAGCAAGCAGCAAAGTATCTCAAAGAGATTGGAGGCCTACCGACCCACCTTTGCTCACTCCTACCTCCTGTTATTCGCTAGCTCTTCCAATCCCATTTCTTTCAAGCCGTCGGAGTCTTGCGAACTTGTCACATGAAGATGAAGTAAAAAAGCCCATTCCGTCTCTAAGTGAAAAAATGAATTGCGAGTTTAAAACCTCATGTAGATGTAAGTAGAGTTCAGCAATGAGAAATATGTGAAGATAGTAAGATTGAGGACTACTCTAGCTTCAGCATGATACAAATTACATTTATATTGTCAATTAACTTTCTTCATCTCTTTCTCAGCATCAGATTCAAAATTTGATAAACTAGGTTCTTCATGGAAAAGTAAACTTTCGTTCCTTGGAAAATCGGAAGAATTACAGAAGAATAGACGAAAAAAAAGTGAGCATGTTGAATTAAGAGAAGATGATGATTGGGATTCATTTACCAGTCACATAACGGTCATCAAGAATAGGAAGTCATCGTAAAAGTATTTAAAAAGAACAATTCAGATGATTGATTGATTCAATACTCACTCAGGTTTTCATTCGGAAATCCGGTAAATTTATACTATGAACTACCCAAAAAAGATAACTCATCGACCAAATGACTGCAATATTAAAAACCAAGATGAGAGCTATTTTAAAATATGTACAATAGAGGGCAGGGCAAAAAAAAAATGGTTGTCTAGATTTTATTTTTCGTATAAAAACCAGACTTGTAATATATTGATTCTCCTTTGGCATGAAGGATGTGTAGAAATCCGACATTGATTGAGATGGAGTTTGGTCTGACATGCAATATAGGTAGTACGGTGACAATACTATGAAAAGTTTGGGATTGTAGCACATGAAATGAACGAAATGAAGTAATTTTATGTCAAATTCAATGCTTTATCTCCAATAGAAGTGCAACGGATCAGCGGAATTTCAAGTCCCTATTTGTGTTGGGGAAATGAAGGAAAAAAAAAAAAAAAAAAAAAAAGACACCAAAGAAAGAGGACAATCAGATCAAAAAAACAAAAACAATTATACACAGATGGGTCGATTGATTTAATTTTGATGGGAAAAGAAAACATGTACGTGTATGAAGCAGTCGGTTTTGGATGTCGTCATCAGATGGAATGGTGTGAGGAAAAAAAAAAAAAGATGACATGAGTAGAAAAACAGATGAGAGGAAAGGAAGAAACAAATTAAAAGGAGGTGAATGGAAGAAGAAGACAAGAAGGAATTAAACGAGTGAAAAAAAAAAAGGAAATTGAAACGTTTCAACTCAGCTAATTCATTAATTTGAAATGAAGAATGTCTCATTAAGAAAGAACGCGTTCGAAGTTTAAAAAAAAAAAAAAGGGAGGGATAACAAAACCAAAGAAGAGAGGAAGTTGGTGGGGGAACAGACAAGGCGCTATGGTTTCGGTAGCAAAAACCTAGGATTAATCCTGAGAAATGGTGGTAGTTCTAGCGAAGGAGTTTCTCTTTTTGCTGTTACCATTATTGGATTTAGTGGTGCCGTGATTTTGGTGTTTATTCGGACTCAAAACCGATTTGATTTTTTGAAATCTAAACAAGGGAATAAAAGCACCGTCAGTAATTCAGTAGGTGTTACATTGAAGCATCATTTTGAAAGACAAACATTCCAGATTTGCGTTTGCTTCGAGGAGAGGACCCATCATGTTCGTTCAAATTCCGGTCATTTGTCTGGTCTTCTGCAGCAGGTGGACGTGGGTTCTCACCACTGGTCCTGCGAGAACGAATGGATCCGACACTATATCTCCAACCACTTGTTTTCCGTTGGTTCTCGTTCTTCTTAGCTTTGGTTCCCAAAGAGGACGTATGTTCATCCTTCTGAGTCACAACTGTTGTAGCAGTATTATTGCCATTATTGCCCAAGGATGGCGAGACTGGTGCACTAGTAAGAATACTGCCTCGTTTGGGTGATGTGTTCGGTCTCTCTTCTGTAAAGGAAACTCTTGCCGGTGTTTCTGCATTTATGCTAGGATTGGAAAGTGAGGACTTAGTTTCTCCTTGCGCATCTTTGGTTGCCGCAGGAATGGATTGCTCATGCGAGCGCTCGGCTTGCTCGGTTGATGAATCTCGTTTCCCAGTCAATTGTTCTCCGTGCTGTGTTGATTGGCCTGGCAGCTTGATCGGTGGCTCTGAGTGCTTGATGGATGGCTCCGAGTGCTTGATGGATGGCTCCGAGTGCTTGATGGATGGCTCTGAGGGCTTGATGGATGGCTCTGATTGTTTGATGAATGGCTCTGATTGTTTCACGGATGGTTCTGTTTGCTCAGATTTGATACGGTTTGATTCAAGAGTAGGAGGGTCCGGGGAAGCTGAGGGGGAAGTAGGGGGCATGTGAGAAACGGAGGGGGGAGTGAGGACAATGGTGGCAGATGGGGTCTCAGTGAGAGGTAAGTGTCTATTAGAACTGGCAGTCGCTGCATATAGAAATTCTTTGTTGGCTGTGGTAGAACTGGATTCAACTTGGTCAGAAGTGGAAGGTTCAGGGCGTGGTTGGTGGGTAGTGGGAGTATCGACCAATTTAGTATCCTTCGGTTGAGCAAGTTGGGTGACTTGATTTCCGGGCAACGGAGTAAGTTGAGCATCCGAAGTTTGGGTGGATTTTGCAACTGGATCAGTAGACTGAACCGGCTTCTGAGTGTTGTCATCTTTGGCGGAATTGGCATCGGTTTGAGATGTTTTCTGTGAAATTTCATCAGGCAGTTGAGTAGTTGCAGTGTTTGCATCAACTCCGGTTGAATCATTTACTTGATTTGACTCCCCTTCAGGGGGCTTGGTGGGGGAGCGGGTAATATCTTTCCCGGTGACGGCATAAATAGCAGCAGGGATGGCGGTAGCGGCCGCACCAGCTAAAGCAGAGACAACATTTGAAACCGACGCTCCGGCGGGGGAGGCCTTTTCCACAGGTGTTCCAGGAGCTGATGAAATGAGACTCGTCGCACGATACGAGGGACGCATGAAGCGAGTAGCAGATGAGAATAGGCTGGTAGTACGCTTGGTGGCATTTGGTTTGTTAGGGCGTTGAACCAAATCGGGTACTTGGTCAGTGGAAGTTGATGGAAAGGCAATAGACATGTCTGAAGATCTACTGGATTGATCTGAAGTAGTGAGAAGTTGTCGAGAGGGGTAAGTGAGGATGAAAGAAGGAGGTGTAAGGGGGAGCAACAATAAATAATATAGCGACACAGAAGCAAAGGACGGTCAGTTTGAAACTAAACGAAAGATATTAACATCGAACGACAGGGTCTGAAGTCATACCAGCAATTTGGGTTTTAGAATCCTTCGGTATGTCTTTAACGGTTAAGTTTGCCAAGGATTCTTCAGATAAGGCGTCGGATGACATAGTTTCTGCTGGATTGGGTCCAGGTTGAATCGAATCGGGCGCAGGGTCTGTGGTTGTTGAAGGTGGATGAGGAACTGATGATGGAACATGATACCAGTTGAGGAATGTTATTTAAATACATAGACACAGGGAGTAAAGATTCGTGGGAGAGAATGATCAACGTGATCGAGATGAATTGTGAGTATTGATTTGAAAAGGATCAGATTCAAATAGGGGAGGATCGAGTAGCAAACCTTGGAATACATTGTTGATATTTCCATTAGAATCGGTTTCAGTGGGCTCCTTAGGATTATGACGCCAGGTTCCATCCACGACGTACTGAGTGAGATAATGATGAAGAAAAGTGAAGCAAATGTTTAGTTATTTTATTTATATCGTTTAATTAATTGACTAACCTTGTAAGTGACTTTAGAACCAAAGATAAGTTCTATTGGAGCGGAAAATTTACCGGACGGATGCTTTTGCAACTGTAAGGCTCTGTATAGAGCATAAATTAGTATGGATGAAGATAACAGATGACTGAGTTTTGATGATAAGGACTTACGACTTCCAATCATCAAAGGATCCTTTAATAGAGACGGATTGGGGTACTGAGCTATCCCTAGCAAGAAAGATATGGATGATCAGAATGTGATTTCTGGATAGTAGATAATCAAGTATTTACATAGAACTTACCATCTGAAGTGGTGGATATATCGCTCATTTGTTTGAGAAGTAGAAGACATGATGTAATAGTTCTTATTAGTCTTGATTGTGACTCGTGATGAGTCTTCTTCAATCTTGAGTGTTCAGAGTCTTCAGAATGTATCTTGATAAAATTAATTACTATGTATCCTTTTCTTTGCTTCACAGCGTTGCCCTAATATACTACACAACAAATCAAATACATGTTTAATTAAATTAATTTACATTCTTGTTGAATTTAAGGTTCTTGTCTTCATCAAAGGAGCGAGTTGGATGAACGAGTGAAGTGTATCCAATACTACCAATCCACTCTAATCTGAATCTTCAATCTTTGAAAACTTCATCAACCTAGGTCTATCTTATTCCTGCTTCTTGTTTCATCATCTTTCTATTCAAACTTTGAATCTAATTTGAAACAGGAAACTTGTCATACTATTTTAGAAACTTTTTCATAAGTCTTGTTTGCTTGTTACCACTGGTTGGATACAACAACTTAAACATAAAGAGGAAAAAAACTGATGAAACACAAAAGTTGTGGTACATAAATAATCAAAACCATACAAAGCAAAAATTAAACAAACGGTTTAAAAAAAAATAAAACTAAGAATAAAATAAATTGAAAAAAACTTGTGTTTTTTTTTTACCCTGGGTCAACCCACAACTGACACAATGATTGAGGAAGGAAAAATGAGAACTAGATGGGCAAGAAAACTCCTGCAAAGAAATTGAGTTGGTCAAGTGCATGAGAAAACATGAGAAAACATCAGTGTGACACCTGAAAAAAAAAAACTTATTCAGCCCTTAACTTTGAGAAAAATGATTGAAATTATTCAATTGACAACCAATTCTTAGAAAGAAAGAAAGAAGTAAAAATATTAATCAACTGAACCTTTTTTGAAATCACAATTCTCACAAAACATAACCCAACTGATAGAAAGAGGTTCACTTGCAAACTCCATAAATTGAGGAGGATGAATGCAATTCCACTACATGTAAAAAAGAGGGTCCTGACTCCTACCTTGCATGTGGAATTCAAACGGAAAGACCAACATTGATCCCCTTGCAGCCAAATGTTGGCCCATTATTTGATGGAATTGTTTGAAAATGAATAGAATGAAAATCTTGAAATGTATCAGCTTCGCATAATCATACATGGGATTGAAGATTTGAATGCCACTTACCTGAATAACAACTCAACCAAGGAGCCTTTTATCAACCCATCCATGAATAATTATATGGAACCGGCAACAGGAGAATTGGGATGGAAAGACTTAAGAGAAAATTCATTAGGTCAAATTGGTGGCCTGGGGAAAATGTTGTTTTTCTGTCTCTCTCTTTCTGCTCACATCCTTCTCTCTTTCCTCCTCTCCAATTTACTCTCAAGACAATAAAATAAAAGCTAAAATATACCTAGGCTGCCAGTAAATCCACGGCAGTTTTTTAACCCAAAACTCAGCAATTCCCATTTATTATGGGTTTTTTTAGCCCCCACACAGTACTTGGAATTTTTATCTTTTAGAGGGAGGGCAATGAGGCCTTCCCTCAAAAAATATTTTTTTCAAAGATGTGTAGTTGTCTCTGAAAATGACATAAATTATTAATTTTCGGTTGATAACTTAGAAAACTTTTATAACATGTGTAGTAGTATTATAATCAAATATCTTATTTATTAAGAAGAATGCAAATGCTAGTTGAGGATTTGCCACAAATTGATTTTCCCAAGTTTGTAAAATCCTTTCAGATTCTCTGCACAGTTTGGTGAAGGTTCCTTGTGACAAGTGAGACTGGGGCAGTTGGTGTGAATGGATCATTTTCAGTATCACACAGAGAGAAAGAAAACAAAGAAACCAAAGAAACACACAAGACTTACCTGGAGCCATTGGTGTGAACAGATGGAGAGTATTTTCACACTTAAACTTCAGGTATATAAAAGAAAACCAAAAGGCATGTCACTTCATGTGACATGTGATAAAGAAATGAAAGAAAACATCACAAAACACAACACCAATTGAAAGCATACTCCTATAACCACCACACCTTGAACCAACAGAACACTGATAGAAAGCACACTCCTATAACCACCACACCTTGAAATCCTGTACAAAATGCATTTCCCCAATTGAACATGGATTTGTGTACCTTGTATCATCATCTAAAACATCACAGAATGCCTCAACAATACATCAACCCATACATAAAATACCTTGCAGTGGAGCAGCACATTTTAGGCATTCCTGGTGGTCAGATCCAATTCAGCACTCAAATAAGTTTCCACTGCTCCTCATTTGACTGCTGAAGGGATTCATTCAATTTTATAAGTTCCTTCATCCAAGATCCTGATACATACAAGAAAATGGCACCTGGTCTTATTGTCAAAAAAGGAATCTGGCAATCCCTTTGAAACCACTAGCCAGTAACCCTTACTATATATTGATAAAATTTAGGACTAGCTTCTCTGCACCCATAGAACACTGGTTTGAATTCCAAGTATCCATCAAACCATCACTTATGCTATGAATTGGAGCTAAAATTTTCACTTCTGTAACCTTGCTCAATCAGAAGAAAATTTTCCTGAATATGTGGCCTTGGTTTGCACCATGCCAGCAAAAAATTTTGTGCTTACAGGTAAGTCTATGATCATTAGATTAATTTCTAATAATTTTAGCTTAATTGATTATTTTACTGACTAATCTTTTTCTCACTCTAATTGATATTAGCCCACAATTTGTGAGTGGGTCATTATGTGTGAATGTGTCCATGCCCCACCTGCTCAGCAAAACTTTCATGTGGTCACAAACAAAAATCCAATTTGATATTCCTTGTAACCAGCAACTTCATTTGATGGTGTGATTGCAATAAAATTTATGAAAGGCTCATTCAAGAGGGGACACTTTGAGAATTTTCTAGAACATGATTTTGTTAGAATTCCACATTATCTCATTGTTGATGACTTATTTCTTTTACCCTCCTGCCTCTATTATTCTATTTACCTTGATTAATTACTCAAATAAACGTTTTTTAATTACATGTATTCACCTTTTTATTGTATTTCACATGCAATGTCAACTTGATTCCAAATTTTCACAGCATGTAACATTTTGTCCCAAATGGACAATGAAATTGCTTATGCAATCAAAACTAGCCTGAAAAATACCAATGAATATATTGGTAGCATGATAAATATTCTCCAAGATATATTTTTGGAAACTAATTTGGGTAGAAGAAAGAATTACATCTCTTCTTCTAATAAACCAACCAGTGAATATATTTCCAGAGAAAAGAGAAATTCTGACAAAAATAAAGATAGAAATAAGACTAAAGATTCTAATATTACTTGTTATGTTGTTTTTCTGCCCTTTTTCTTACACTCCCATTTGTTTCATTTTTTCTCATTTAAATGTTATTAAAGAAAAATAAAAAAATATTAGTTTCATAATAATTTTAAGTAGTTAATCTCATGAATGTGTAGTTGCCTTTGGGGTTTGTTTAGATGATTTTAGTGTGTAGTTTCTCATAATCTAAATTTTATTATCAGGTATACCGTGTGTAGTTGTGGTATATTTGCATTGAAATTTACTCCATGTGTAGTTGTGGAGTAACTCACCTAGTTTAGTTCATACCCCATATGTAGTCATTGATTATGATACTTACATAGTTGTTCATTTATTGAGCCATGTGTAGTTGTGGCTCAACTAGTTTTATTCTCATGTGTAGTTGTGAGAAGAGTTTTCTGTTTTTGTCATATGTCATAAGTTTGTGACAGATTTTCTTCTTCTAGTATTTAAGGCATTTTTCTGGTGAAATAAAAATTACAGAGTTTTGAGCCTGAAATTCTTTTAATATAAGATTTTCCCCAAGCTCCTCAGTCAATTTTTCCTTCTTATCTTAACTCTTTTCATCCTGGAAGCCTCAACATGTTACACTTGTGGTAAAACTGGTCATACATCAAGACAGTGTTCTAAAAAGGTCATTAATGTAGAAGATAAAGATAATGAGGATAATGACGATGAATTAAGTCAAGAAGACATGGAAGAAGATGATAAAATAACAACTCATACTGATTCAGTGGAATTAAGTCCCCCTTCCATTCATGGGAAAAGAAATTTTGTGACCATTGATTGTGGTACCAAAAATTTCAAAGTCTTAAGTCCCCCTTCCATTCATGGGAAAAGAAATTTTGTGACCATTGATTGTGGTACCAAAAATTTCAAAGTCTTTTTAGATATTGGTGCTCATAAATCAGTTGTGGGAATTAAATATCTTATTTATATTATTCCAGATTGGCAAATTAGAAAAATGGCTGACCAATCTGTATGAGATTAATCAGTTTCAATAGTGCTTTGGAACATGAAGGTTTGATCAAAATAAGATTTACTTTTCAAAAACATTTATTTTTTGTAGAATTTGTGATATTCAAAAATGTTCACTCCAAATATTTTCTATTTGGTAGTGATTATTTGGATGGCTATAAACATCTCTTTTGTATTATCCTGAAAGGTGTTTTAATGTGGAGGATGACTTCAATAGAAATTATTATATTAATAACATCGTGTTTTATATTAATTCAAAGAAGGATTCTGAGAATACTTTCTCAGAAGAACTAATTGAAGAATCAAAAATCAATTCAGAATTGAAATCATCTCAAAAAAAGATCTCATTGATTTAATTTATGAAAAGAAACTAGCTTTTGTTACTATTGATGGGCCATTTGTAGCTGTCATAGGTCATGATTTAAAAATAATTCTGACCATAGATAAACCATACCCCCCTGCTCTAAGAAAATCGCCTTACCCTACAAGTCCTAGAAGCAGAGAAGCACTGTAAGAACACATAAATTCTCTTCTAAGGTTTAAAATTCTAAGGAAAGTGGGTGCTAATGAGAATGTGGATATAACTACTCCTGTGGTAATAGCTTGGAACAATAATAATTCCAGACTTTTAGGTGATTCAAGAGCCCTTAACTCTTATAAAACTCCTGCCAGATATCCTACGCCCAGAATAATTGAGTCTTGAACTAAACTGCATAGAATTATAATTGTGTACTTGTAGTAGTAGACAGGTTTTAAAAAAGCGCCAGATTCTTACCCTGCTACAAAGATAATACAGCTATGGAAATAGCTTTGATTTTTTGGAATAATATCATTAGTGATGTAGGTTTCCTAAGGGTTATATTCAGTGATGGAGATCCAAAATTCACCTCTGAATTTTGGCAACATCTCTTTGAACTGTTGGGAACAAAATTATCTTTTTAAACTGCATACCACCCTCAGACAGATGGTCTGGCAGAAATAATGATATAGACACTAGAATACATGATAAGAATATATTGTGCTTTTGGCCTATAATTCAAAGACAATGATGGATATACACATGATTGGGTAACACTGTTACCAGCTTTAAAATTTTCTTATAAATCAAGCACTCACTTGAAAACTAAGATATCT
>JNCO01007052.1:0-12438 GCA_000785685.1 Uromyces viciae-fabae | reverse complement strand
AGCTCATCATCAAGATCACCCAACTCAACGACTCTAGCAGACATGGGAGTGCTAGACGGTGTAGGAAAAACACAAGAGCGACCCGACAAGGCGGAATCCAACCCAGGAGACGGTCTAGAGGGGTACCTCGGGCGGTAGTACTGAGCCAGTCGATTAGTGGGTTGATTGAGCTAGGCGCGGATGAAGGTTGGTTTGAAGGGAAACTGCGTGCAGGGTTGACATTGGGATAGAATGCAGGTACCCCAGGAGGAAGGACAATAGGATACAGGGCTTGAAAACTAGACCCTTTGCTCTGAAAATGAGAAGGTGAGGGAATGGAAACACCCTGTCGTGCTGGAAACTGGTGATTTGTTGCAATGGGGTATTCAGGACATTTATCAGCTAGGTGGTAAATCGATCGACAGTGCCAACAATGCCGAGTGCCGACTACATGAGCTGTTGGAGGTAGGGAGTCATCGTAAAACGGAGGAGGCGCAAATTTAGGAGATTCGCCCAAGTCAACAGAGGTAGTAGATTGCGTAGACGCACTAAGAGCGCTCGGGCGATCAGATACAGAGCTGGTATAGTGTAGTTGTTTCTTGCAAGCATCAATGGTGGCATGAATATCAGTGGTCGAAGGGGTAACCCGAAGACGGCGGCTTACTGTGATGTTGAACTCAAGGCGTCAATCAACTTCTTCTTGCAGTTGGGAACCTGGTTCTAAAGAATTTTGAAGAACTAGACTTATTTCATCATTGGTGAGAGAAATGGTTTGGGTTTTCAAATCTTCCATCAGTTCTGAGATAGCTGCCATCAGGGCAGAGGTATCGGTGTAACTGGAAGCCTTGATAGCAATCAGACGTCTCCATGTGTTGATCTGAGATGTTTGACTAACCGCGTTGAAACAAGATTTCAAAACTGAGAACATTTCATAACAAGTCGCATACCAAGACAGAAGCCAATGGAAAGATTTGTTGAGTGTAGCAAGAAGTAATGATCAGCCATGTTGTTTGACAAAAGGAGCATGGTCCTCTTTGACCATAAAGAATTGAATGTTGCCAAAAAAATCCCTAGCGCGTTCAGAGAAAAAGGACAGCCAGGCCTGAAAATTTGATCCATCAGGTTTTAAATTGTCTTCATCCCGCGCGCATTTATGAATTGCTGCTAGAACCTGTCAGCATCTGAGACTATTAAGATTCTTGGATCTCTCAAGCTATCAGCATCTGACACTATTAACATAGACCAGAGAAGATGCATTATATATTTTTATTTTTATTTTATTTTATATTTCTTATAATTTTTATTTATTCTCATAAATATACCAAAAAGGGGATTTGAGATAACTGTGTCTTAGTATAGAAGTTAAGCAACAGCTTTAAGGTTTATTCTATATCACAACCCAGGTTCAACTCCCCTTGAAAACACAAAAACAACTTTTATTACTTTTATAGAAAAATGTATTTGCAAATAGAAAATAACTTTCTATTTACAAAAATAAAATAAAGTTTAATTAATCTTCCTTAATTGGCAGATTAATTTGCATAAACAAAAAATTATCTAGGTAAATTATTTACCATGATAATTTTTACTTAATTAATCTCCCCTTATTGGCAGATTAATTTTCATAAATTACATTTTATCAAAGTAAATAATTTACCTTGATAAAATAATCCAATTAATGTGAAAAAATGATGTCATTCTTTCAACATATGAAAGAATGATGTCATTGAAAGAATTCTTAGCAGAATTCATAGTAGATCTGAAAAATGACGGAGTTTGAGGTTCACAGGTATAAATACCCCTCATACTCCGCCCACAAACCTCAGATAATATTTATTAATAGAAAATTTAAGAGAAACATAACTTCAGTCATATTACAGGTAAAACCCTTTCTCTGACTTGCAGTTCTTCTCACCTTTCTATCTTAATACTAGCTCCCCTACAGCGGCTGCACTCCCCTCTTATTAGAGGGCTGGGCCGTTAAAAACTATAATAATCTGTCAATTGGCATTCTAGAGTAAGACCAATTGAACAGACAGTTTTAGCTAGTTAGGGAAAGACCCTTTCTACCTCCCCTGCTGAAAAAAGGGGCTCCCCAGTTTTGTAGGCTTACAAAGCATTGGGTGAAGACATTCTCCGTAGAGAATAAGCACTGCTTAAATAGTTTAATACTATTTAAGTACTCTAAAAATATATGATAAATTTATATTTATTATATTTATTCATTGTGTCTAGTGTACCACGGCCTAAGAGGCAATAGAGGTACACTAGTGTAGTCATACAGCCTCACAGAACCTAGAAATGATTTTGATTGAGTTGTTGATCCCTCACAGCCATCTGAATCATCTGTTGTACCACAGATTCAGGAAGTAAACGATCGGTCGCAGGAGCATCATCAGCAGGCTCACGCCAAGCAGTTGAAACTACATGTTGCCTTGGAGTATTGGCGGATCTGGAGGAAGGACAGGAAGTCGCTAAATCAATAGGTGGGGTAGACATAGTGTATGATTAAGAAGAAAAAAAAGTAAAGGAAAAAAGAAGAAAAAAAAATATTATAATTATTGTTTCGAGTTGTGCGATCTACTATATGGAAATTTAGGTTTAAATTTTAATAAAGTTTTATAGTAACCTTGGGTACTACAAGCTAGATGAGATATATTCCGTAATCAGGGTAATCAGATAAATCTTAGATACATTAAGAAACGTGTGCAGTTACAAGGTTTTACAGCCGCTACTTAGGCCAAAAGTAGAATTTCTTGGTGACCGTGGTCACTTACTCTTAATCAACACTTAAATAAGCAAACACACTGTTTTCAATGTAACTGAGGGAGATCCAAACACCAATTGACAGATGCCTACACCGGCAAAAATATACAGCCTACTCTGGCTAAAAAAAAATATGAAAAACAGGATAATATAGGATAGGAATTTAGAGCAAGATAACTTTAAGGGCTCATAACCTGTGGCGTAACGTGGGGGAAAGAATGTATATTTTTCCATAGAAAACAGATAGATATGTATATATACATGACTGTGATCGGTGAGACTGCGCCGGAGGGCGCTGTAACCTACTTAGGTTACAACACTGCCTTCACAAGGCCTCCATATCTTTGAAGAGTCAGCATTTGGCTTGAATGGCCAAGGAAGTCCAGAAATCTTTGTCACCAGTTTGGGAATGTTTCTTGAGTGAGGAGTTGAGATGTTGCACCTCTTCATAGCGCATTAATTTTGATTGAAAGAGGTCCTGTTTCATCAGCAAAGTGGGGATAAATTTTACATTGTCTTCACTTGCATATCCAACGTTGAGAGCCTTCTTCAAAGAGTTATTTCCTTTCAAAAGGAGGCACCGACTACACACCATAGTTTGTGTTGTGGGAGGTACATCAACTTGCCGTTCACAATTTGAAGAGAAAATTCTAGAGGTTGCATCATGTCACTTGAAAAACCATGTAGACTTTGATTCAAGAGTTTGAATTAATTTATGACTTTGGTTTTCATTGAGTTCTGATTTTTTTGTGGTTCCAAATAATTCATAGCAAACCTTGTGACAAGGAGGTGCACCATGATGGGAGCTTGGTGAACCTATAATGCGTTGATGGATTGTGAATTTACTTTGGAGTCTTTTACAAGTAGCATCATTTAATACAGAACACATAATGTTGGAATTCTAGTGTTTTGACTCTTCAATCAAAGTTATCCTATAAATAAGTTTCAAGTTTTTTAAGTTTTGAAAAAAATATAATAAATAAAAACAGGTCGAAAATAAATTTAATATGATCAATCTGAGTTGTTTTGTCCATAATCTAAAATTAGCAGCAGCCATGAGCCAGACTAAAAATACAACAATAAGTGTTCAATCTCATCAGTTTCTTTTTGTATTTCTTCTTTAGTTCTTTTTTATTTATTTCTTTAAAATATGAGATCAATGTCTGTGGACTTAACGCACCCACAGTCTGTGATGTTAGTTTCTGCATATCCAATTCTGATCAAATTAAAGATTTTTATGTTGTTTTCTTCTCTCCTTGATCTTTTTCATTTCTTTTCCTTTTCCTATCTGAGGACCCCTCTGGATCTTGCTGGGGGCTCTCTAGTTGTGGGAACCATTTTAGGCCCCTTGGCATAATGCAGGGGTTTCCTTTTTTTTTATTGTCTATAAATATTGCGGAGTTTTTCATGAAATAAAAAACTCATTGACTCTCCTCTTAAAAACCCATCCGTGCCACTATTGATTCCTTCCAAGTCAGCTTCACTTGTTCCTTTTTCCTTTCTCCTTAAGAATCCTCATCCAATCCTTCTTAAAAATTAAAATCATAAAAATCATAAAAATAAAAATCTTCAGATCTTCTAGTCTAAGTTTCAACACATAATTTGTACGGTTTTTTTCTTTAATTGCGGAGTGGTTTCTAATTTGTCTAAATCAAAATTTTGACTATCCAGAGTGCGTTTCTGAGAGAAGTAACTGGTTATATTTGGTAGAGTTTGAGTGACACTAGAATTTAATAACTTGCAGGATTCTATTTTACAATTGATGATCAGTTATATAAAAATTTAAAAACTTTAATTGAAAAAACAACATGGATTTGAATCACTTGATTTCCAATGAGCTTCAACATTTTGAAATCAGCCTTTTGGGAGGAGAACTGGTGGTGCTCCACAGTGGCAGGCGAATGTATAATTGGAACTACTGTCATTTTTTGAGATGGAACATTTGTTGCACAACTGTTTGTTGGTTGAGTTGGGGCATTTCAGCATAATCTTGTTATCAATCATTGGATATTTACTATAAAGATTTAGAAAGAAAAACTAGCAAGATAATGGATGAGCTCTAACTAGTAAAAAAAAAAAAAAGCAAAAAAGACCGCTGGGCTCAGATGTGTAAAAAAAAAAAATTTCTCATACATTTTTGGATACTACCCCCCCCTCCCCGGAAAAAAAAATATACATTTCAAGTGAGTACCTTTTGTGCCAAAAAAGGCCATTCATACATATTTGGTGAGTATCATTTCTGCTTTTTGATGAAAAATTCATACATTTAGGTTACCCACATATATGGGGACTTTCCTGGGTCCTGTCTCATCCGGTTGCAGCCAATTGTTGGCATGTCACGGTGGTAGGGTCATCTCCATTGACATCGTCTGTGATCAAACGGTAACAAGGAGGTAAAAGTTTATTATTGGTTTCTTATTTTTATTAACTTCTACTTTGCAAATAATGTTTCAATTATAGCTTATAACAGGTTTTTCGCTCATAACTTCACAAAATCACGTTGATGTAAATTACCGAGTTTGAGTCTTTTTATCAATAACCAACAGACCCTCAGTTCCCTCACTCCTTGGTCAAATCCTCCTTCCTCATTCTTAAATTCACTATCTCAAGGTATGTATCTGCTTAAAAACAACACATATAACCTTTGATACATAACCAACAGCATAGCCTAAAATTGTTTTACTAATTAAGAGTAAAAATGAATGACCTCCACTTCTCTCACCTCGCACCTACTTTGTCTTCCACCCTCTTCAACCCAGTTTAACAGCTTTGAATCTCTTATCTCCTCCTATTTCCCAACTCTGATAGTAAGTAATATTCTATTTAAACTGGTTTGCAATCTTCTAATTTTTTTTTCAATGCTAACAAATTCCCTCTACTCCCCCAGCTTCAGCCGCCATGGTAAAAACTCAGCCTCTCATGCAGTGTCCGAAATCGACGACATCAAAAGTGTGTGATGGATGCTTGATTTTGGAAATGGGATCCGACCTTAATCGAGGCAGTGTCCGAAATCGACGACATCAAAAGTGTGTGATGGATGCTTGATTTTGGAAATGGGATCCGACCTTAATCGAGTATTTATGTGCCATTGTGGGGCACAGGCAATCACCCTTCCAAATGGCAGGATGCTAAATGCCCAGCTTCACTGGGAGTCACGTAAGTTATCCACAATCAACTATTCTCATTTCAATGACATTTGCATTTTAAAAATAACAATAACATTATATTTTACGTTTGTCCGATGTAGGAGCTTGCAAATCAGCAACAGCCAGTACTTCTCACACCAGGCCGCTTTTGGTGTATTTTTCAGTCAAAAGAACACTGGCTGTTCCCTCAAATGAATCTCCTCTTATCAAGAAACGCATGATTGCGTGCTCTGGATTGAATGACACAACTTGGATCTGACCTCGTGCTCAACTCTTGATTGAAAATTGTATCAAAAAAGTCTCCAAGTCCCTACCATGGTGCCCCGCCCTGACATGAAGTCTGTCAAGAGAAAATTGTATCAAAAAAGTCTCCAAGTCCCTACCATGGTGCCCCGCCCTGACATGAAGTCTGTCAAGAGCTATTCGGTACATCTTGTGAATCAGATCTGGATGAAGCCCAGATATCAACATTAATCAAAACCCTTGAATCACGTTCAACTTGGTTCATCAGGCGTCACAATAGCTCATCAGGGATTTTCTCTACCACATGTGAACGGCTTATCTCAGCTCATCCAGATCAAGAAAACGTTGTCTGTAAACCCTATCTTGCTTTGAAGAAAAATTCCTTGCTCCTGAAGGCAATCAATGCCAAATACGCCGATAACGATTCTGTTCAGTTCATTTCAAGTCATTTGATGCAACGCGACCTGTTCCATTCCAGATTACTTCTCCATGAAGAGCTCAGAAGTCTCAACACATCATTGGAAAAACAATCCACCAAGGGCGACAAGGAATTCTGGCAAGCACTGGCCATTCAATCAAAACAGGGGTTCTTTGAAAACATGGATGTCTTTCAGGGGTTGGTCAAAGCAGTGGCCGTCCAAACTGAGCGTGAAAAAAACAATAAAACACTATCTGGATTGGGATTCAACAATTATTTTGATGGCTTTTTAACAACCATGGCTGCCATGAGCCCCGCAGCAGCCAAATACTTCTGAGATAACTTAGCTGGACGATCTCTCCGTGGAATGCGCACAATTCTACAGAAGCAGGGGGAGCAGCTGGAAGATGGAATTGTTATGGCGAATTTTACAAAATTTGCGGGTTACATTGATCAAGTTGTTTATACCGTTCCCTTGGCTCTGGCATCAGATCAGACTGTGTGCGTGAAATCCCTCCGATGTCACAATGGGAATCTAGTTGGTGCAATTGAAAACATGGATGTCTTTCAGGGGTTGGTCAAAGCAGTGGCCGTCCAAACTGAGCGTGAAAAAAACAATAAAACACTATCTGGATTGGGATTCAACAATTATTTTGATGGCTTTTTAACAACCATGGCTGCCATGAGCCCCGCAGCAGCCAAATACTTCTGAGATAACTTAGCTGGACGATCTCTCCGTGGAATGCGCACAATTCTACAGAAGCAGGGGGAGCAGCTGGAAGATGGAATTGTTATGGCGAATTTTACAAAATTTGCGGGTTACATTGATCAAGTTGTTTATACCGTTCCCTTGGCTCTGGCATCAGATCAGACTGTGTGCGTGAAATCCCTCCGATGTCACAATGGGAATCTAGTTGGTGCAAAAGGCGGTGATGTCCCTTTTAACAATCTAGAGCAACTATCCCAGCTGGTGGAAACTCTCACCACAAAAGATCAGCTGTGTAGTAAGGTAAGCATGTTTTCCTTCATGTCTGGACGTAATGCTAAAAAAACTTTATCCCTCCCTCAGGTTCGTGTATATATAATACAGATTCCCCTCCCTAAGCTTCCTGCTTTTGTAGTTGCTTTAGTTGCAAGCTACAATAACGAATCCAGTGAAGACATTGCAGCAAGCCACACATTGGTACTTGACTGTTGCTTTAAGGCAAACATGCCTGTCGTTTCAATTGGTTCTGATGGAGCCGCCACTGAGGTTTCCGCTCTTCTCCTGCTGCAAAACACAACGAAACAGTATCTATGCTTCAACAAAAACAAACGTAAATGTTAATATTCAAGTACCGCTCCTCGGTCAACCTCCGCGGCCAGTTGTAGCTGTCCAAGACCCGAAACACGCCCAGAAAACAGCCTCAAATCAGCTTGTATCTGGCGCACGCTGCTTAGCGTTTGGTCGGTTTCACATCAACATCTCACATTTAGCGAGCCTCCTTGACAGGCCCAACTCACCACTTTATACTCGCGATGTACTTAACTGCGACAAACAAGACGTTGGAAGGGCTTATCGTACCCTCAATGCAGATACGTTTGAAGCAGCCCTGCGATCCTCTCAGCACACAGGTTTGGCAATTTATTTATTTTTTCTTGGCAAACTCACTGATGCGTGGCTGAGCCTGTCAATGACTCACCATGAGCAAATACGATCGGCCTGGACAGCAATATTTTTCTTAAGAATGTGGCACCATGACTTGCAGAAGTCACCGTGATCACTAATGAGTATCGACCGCAATGGAATCTCTCGACAAAGTTACGGGATATTCCTTATCTTGGGGAAATCACTGATTGGTTTGATCATTTCCCATCACAAATTTTATGGATCAGTCCCGCTTCTGCCTTGGAAACACAGGACTGAGGCATGTGAGCATATTTTTGGTTGGATGCGGGTTATTATGCCCAACTTTACCGTGCTTGATGCACGGAAAATGCTGCCCAAAGTCTTTTCTGTGGTCAGACAGCTGATGAGTGGGCATATCAAACTTTAAAAAAGCAAGCACATACGATCAGGTATGTTCATCAATTTGCCCTTACTTTTCCCTGTTAATACAACTGACTCATTTTCTCATTCAATCAGGTTACAAATACAATTTTTCCAATGAGGATATGGCCGATAGCTACGCACACCTTGCTGAATTCCCCACCAACAATCAAATGACCCGTGAACTTGCCATCACGGAATCTCGAGCACAAGCGCTGGCCGAATTCGCTGGTATGAAGACTCAGGTTGTGAATGAACCAAGACCAGAGGATTCACCCAGTGAATCAAATGTACCCAATGATGATGAGTTGGCCAACACAGAAGAAGGTATTTGTCTCACTCTACACCTCTCTACACCTTGGCTTTGGCAGATGCACTCATTATGTGTCTCTACAGGTGTATCAATCAGCGAATCAGCACAGTATGACTATGTGTATTTGTGTATCCCAGGAGAAACCAAACTGAGTGATGTTATGCAACATGCAGCTCTGAGTACCTCGGAGAAACAGGAGGTTGATGCTCAATTTGGACATATCAATGTTGAGGACGAGCACAAAAACATTTCTGTCCACGCCCGCATGTCAATAACTAACCTTTTGAATCCTATCATTCCAGCAATCGCGGAAGATACAGGAGCACTTGTGGATATTGGATTGGTTACAACCACGCCCGACGCAGAGCAGGTTCTCAACGTGGATTTGATGCTTGAAATGCGCCAAGAGCATGATTCAGTTAACATTGGATCTCACTCTGGGAACAAAAATGTTAATTTCCTATCACTTTTTGCTTCCATCCTTTATAATGCTCTATATATTTTTCGTTTCTATTTTATTTTTATATATTTTAATAATAAATAAAATAGTAGTTTTTATCAAAAACATAACTTGGTAGTTTTATGTTTTTGATTATTCCTCTAATTTTAATCTTGGTAGTCATTATCATTAGGGTTTATTTAGTAATCTAATGTAATTCATGATAGTTATTTATATTAGTTCTGTTAGTCCTCTTTATTCATAAAATTGTTATTTATATTGAGATGAACTTTATAGTCACTTTAGTCTAAATACATGGTAGTTGTTTATGTTAATTTTATTTAGTCCTGATTCCTTGTTGTGTCTCAGATGAACCATATTTAGTCCTGTCTCCATTATTAGTGTTACAGATTATTTCTTTATTATTATTTTTATTATTATTATTTTTTATTGTTATTATTTTTGATTATTATTTTTCATTATTATGTTTGTAGACATTTCACATCTGTGTGACATGTCATTCTTCTTTTTCTCATTTTTTCTCACTTGAAATAAAACATCGAGTTTTTGAGCTTTTTTATCTCTTTACTAAAAATAAATCTAGCTCCTCTTTCAACCAAACTTCTCAGTGTCCTCATTACCTTCCACTCATCAAGTCTCATAAATTAACAGAAAAGAAGAAAAAACATGTCCCTGTGATTCATTCATCTGACAATGCCAAAAACAACAGCGAAATTGAGGTACTCAAGCCTCGTGATTGTAGCAAGCTGGTTGCTCTGATTCTCAAAGAGAAATCAGTGCAATCGGCTTCTCTCTCTCGAATGCATCGATGGAATATACCGGTCAAGTTCAACCTCAGTGAAGTACGCAACACTTCCACAGTTGTGCCAGTTGCTGCCCAGTTGCTGGCCCAAAATGGGACTGTGTCCAAAGACAACGAGCTAGTATATGGGAAGTTTGCTGTGGTGATAAAGGACCAGGTGAGTGTTTTTATGGCTTTCAAGTTATAGTTCCTAGTTGCTTGTCTGACTTTCTTCAAATAAGTCAGAAATTGTACATCGGTAAAATACTTGCCGTGTACAAGAGTGTGGCCGGCAAACACCGTTGGGTCACTTCAGTGTCAAGAAGAGACAAACTATCCTATATTGTCTCTGTGCAGCTGTACTTGTACCAGCCACGCCATCCCATGGCTGCCGGCTTTTATTATTCCTCACCCGATGCTCAAATCTTTGCTCACTTGCCACACGCACACATTCACCATCTATTTCCAGTCACACCCGGCCTCAACATTATGGAGGTACAGAGCTGTGTATCTATACCTCAGAAATTGCAACCATTACTTGTTGCTATGGCTGATGCAGGGTATCTTTCTTTTTGGGAATCCGAGTTAAAAAGTATACAAACCAAAGAAAAATCCAAAGGAAAATCCAAGGAAAACTGAAAAAGTAAAAAAAAAAAAAACAAGATAGATTAGAAAATATAGCAGAAAAAAAGAAGATAGATTAGAAAATACAGCAGAAATAAAAACAAGATAGATTAGAAAATACAGCAGAAATAAAAACAAGATAGATTAGAAAATACAGCAGAAATAAAAACAAGATAGATTAGAAAATACAGCAGAAATAAAAACAAGATAGATTAGAAAATACAGCAGAAATAAAAACAAGATAGATTAGAAAATACAGCAGAAATAAAAACAAGATAGATTAGAAAATACAGCAGAAATAAAAACAAGATAGATTAGAAAATACAGCAGGAATAAAAACAATTAAAAAACAAGATAGATTAGAAAATACAGCGGGAATAAAAACAAATAAAAACAAGATAGATTAGAAAATACAGCAGAAAAAAAAAAAAACGATTGTTGTGAGCTAAAATTGATTTTGTTGATAGCTGAATACTAGTTATATATTACATGAAATTAAATAAAACAATGTCCACAAGCATCACCTGCCGAAGGGGGAAACAACATTTTTCACCATTGTGGGCCGCCAAAGGCGGCAAAAAATGGTACTGGAAACCTAAACCTACTCTTGAAAAGGGTATTAACTGGCCCATACTGAGGTGTCAGCCTCCAGACATATTCAAGCTATGTCTGAATTCTGCAAATATATATTTTTACATTTTATATTTTATATTTTATATATTTTATATTTTATATATTTTATATATTTTGCTTTGTTTTGTTAATTAAATGTTTTATTATTTATAATTTTGTTTTGTGTTATACAAATTAGTTAAAATTGTTGAGTTGTTAAGATTCACTTTAACCCAGCAGTTAAAGAGAGCCTCTTGTGAATATCCTTGTTCTGACCCAGGTTCAAACCACCTTGGAGTCATAAATCAAAATTAAGATAATAAAAACATTTTTATATAATTTAATAAATACATCAAAAATACGGAAATTATTTTCAGGAATCACATTCTTGAAAATATATCCTTGTATCATGAAAATACCACACAATTTGTGGATTTAATTTTTCATACTTATTACACATGATAAGGGTGAATAATTTACCCTTATCATTCACAATAATTATCCTCAGATTAATTGGGATTTTTACCCCAACAAAACTCATTTTAGATAAAGCGTGAAAACAAGCTAATACTTCCTTTGGGGAAGATTAGAGTATAAATACTCTTGTTTCCTCTCGTTCTAAAAAATCAGCAATAAATAAAAATAATACAAATTAACACAAATACTTAAAAATACTTTTAAATATCTAAATATTTCGAAGCATCAAGTAGGTCAATCTTTATTTCTTATTTATCTCACTTACTGGGCTCACCCCTCCTTCTAATCAAAACTAGAAGGACAGTGCCCTAATATAAGGCTTGGATAGTTTTTTACCACCAACCCCTCCTCTTATAAAAAAGAAGGAACTCCGTCATTGATGTGAAGACACTCTTAACAGAGTATCCAGTATTTATAACTCAGTTATAAATACTGAAGACTTGTGTACAGTTAGTCATGGCCTTCTAGGCAATAGAGACTCACTGTAAAAAGCAACCAGCTCACATGAGGTATGAATTTTGTTAGATTTAGCATGTTTCCTATGCTTCAATCATTAGTCAGTTAAATCAATCTCAAATATATTATCAAAT
>JNCO01007051.1:0-12438 GCA_000785685.1 Uromyces viciae-fabae | reverse complement strand
TTATATTGTGGTAGGTACTCGTCCAGATATTAGTTTCTCTGTTAATCTTCTCTCTCGTTTTGCAGCGAAACCTGGCGTGAACCACTGGAAGGCAGCTTATCACCTATTTAACTATGTAGCTGCAACTAGGGACCTGAATTTGCACCTGAACCCTGTTAAAACGGACCGCCCCCTGAAGTGTTTCTGTGATGCTTCTTGGGGCGGCAAGTTTGCAAAAAGCACGTATGGCATCTTTATTTCCTTTCTAGGTTGCCCAATATTGTGGTCTTCCCGTCGCCAGGCCACCGTCGCCGCTTCGACTTGTCAAGCAGAATACATGGCTTTAGGCCTGGCGACCAGGTCGGTGTTGTGGATTCGCAATCTACTCAAGGATGTCCTTGATGTGCACTTTGTGGGACAGATGCTTTGTGATAGTGAGTCTGCCATCAAGGTGGCATGCGATGACTCCGCCAATAAGCGGGTCAGACATGTTGACAGGGAGTTTTACCTCACTAATGAGGCCCTGTACAACAAGCTTATTACTGTCGAATGGGTGTCTTCAAAAGAACAATTGGCTGAAATTCTCACCAAGGCCTTGCCCAGAGAACAATTCCGCCAACTATCCAGCCGTATCATTGGTGGGTCTTGATATTCTTTCTTTTGTTTTGTTGTTTTTTTATTTTGCACGTCTATCTCTCGTCGATGTCTCAGTTTTCTCTTGTTGTCTCATGTATTTTTTCGCTCCTTTGTTTACTTGTTTTTTTTACTTTGTCATATGCTTTGTTCTATGTTGGTCTTTGTTTCAGTGGCCCGGTGAGGGGGGGATGTTGTAACCTACATAGGTTATGCAGCCTTCCGCAGTCTCACCGGACCACCGGACACACTCCCGGCGGTTTACACGTTTGTAACCTACATAGGTTACGCAGCCTTCCGCAGTCTCACCGGACCACCGGACACACTCCCGGCGGTTTACACGTCGGGAGAGAAATATATATACATATTCTCTCCTCCGACATCATATAGCGGTTCCGTAGTTTACACAGATTCGGAGTTGAAGATTTTGGTGAAGAGCGAACGGTGGTTGGAAATCAAGTTCGGCAGTTACCAGGTCGCGGATTTTCAGGGTTGCAGAGCAACGGTGGTGGGAATTCGCGCCCGGTAACTAGTGAGGTCCGTGCGCCTCATCAAATCTCTCTTAAGTTAGCGAGCCCCTACCGCAACGGTGGTGAATGCTCTTAGACATGTAGCTTAATTTCCCACCTCTGTAATTGTAAACCCGCAAAGTCTGAAACAAAACCCACATTGAAATTAAATAATAATAAAATAAAAGGTGGAAGAAAACAAATGAAAACAAATATTTTTCTTTCCCCTGAGTTGACACAATGTGTATTATAAAATAAAAGGTGGAAGAAAACAAATGAAAACAAATATTTTTCTTTCCCCTGAGTTGACACAATGTGTATTACCCGGTCCCCCACGCAGAGTATTTGGCTTGATTCACAGATTCACAAGTCGCTATAGCATCCAAGGGCGCTGGAGAGCCACAGACTCAATCAAGTTTGGTTTAGACCCAAGGCGCTCTCGATAATCTCAGATGCATATTAGCTTGCCCTTGGACACAGTCTGACTCATATTTACCTTGCTAAACCGCGCGGGCATATAGGGCTCATTGCCGGTGGGATCGCCCTGACGCCAATTAGAAGAAACGCGTGCGAAGATGACCCTGACGCACGGGATCTTTTGCAGTCTGTTATATTCACAAAAGGTCATAAAACCGATTAGTTCGATGAATTTGTTTATTTACCCTCAAACCCGTCATTTGATAATGTATAATTCGACCCCTCTGTAATGCTGGTTGTGCTTCTTGTGTCCTTGGCAATTTTCTTGGCTAACATTCCTTTTTGTGTTGTGCATACATACTTGCCCATTAATTCTCACGTCTGAGTTGTCATCGCCATGTTGGAAAAGCTCAATGTATTGAGCTTGCGCTTCAAAAGCATTCATAAAGCAGGACTCTTTCCACTAAGCATTGAGAACGAGGGTTGAGCGCATAAGCCCACGCGAACCACGTCCAGATACTTATCGCCAACATGGGTTCACATCCGATTAACTACCGATTAGTTTTTTTCAAAGTGAGCAGCAACCTTCTAAAATTCTTTATCGCTGATTGGTGCCGATGCAATCCTCATCTGAAAATTTTGAGAGACTTTGACTTTGCATCCTCCCGCTTTTTCCGCTATATAACTACCTAGTGAAATTGGCTCATTTTCCTGAGACAAAGCTGACTGATTGATATCACTTCTTTGTACCTTGATAGTTTCGTGAAAAATATGGACCGGTCATCTTTACCCACTACGTACTCGCGCCCATGGGAATTGTGACGCTATTATTCTTCGCCTATTTGACTGATTTGCTCATTGACCTCTTGCCATTCACATTTCCCGCTCAAGTCGGTTGATTTCTTCAACCTCTTGAGAATGATCTTAATCTAATGTATTTTCAAAAATCTATGACCCTATTCATTCAGGCTATCTCTATGATTATTCTTTTCCTGCTGTTGGTAGTATTACAAAGGACATCTCCACATTTCCTGTTTCGCCATGTCTATTCCTTCTTGCATCCGGCCGCAGATTTTCTACTGGCTTGCATGGGCTTATTCTTCACTTCATCTTTTATTTTGTAAGTCGGCGTATCCATACTTCAGTTCCCAACAATTGTATTAAATGAAATATAATTTTCTATAACTTATTTCTCACTGAAAAAAAAAATTGACCTCAGGATTCCCCGCCGAGATTCTATGCCGGTAAATGAGATCGGATTGATCGCAGCACTATTCTTGCCTAGTTTTCTTATGACTTGGATCGGCACAGTCTGTATCGTGAAGGCACTTGCACATATATTTCCGGTCAATGAAATTGAAGATGAATCTGAGGATAACAACGCCGATGTTCTAGATGAATCTGATAGTGGATCCATTCGATCAGCCAATAACCGCAATAGCATTGTTTCATCTCGTCAAAATGTTCCAGCATCGCCCAATTATCAACGGGAAGATCACTTCCTAACTATGACTAGCGCTGAAAAGAATTCACTTTCAAAACCGAATGATGCGAAGCCGTTGCAAGTTAATCAACAGGCGAATCAAGAATGCAACCAGAACCTCACGTCAATAGTCACTAGAACGGCGGAAGATGCGGAAAAGCAGAGTTATCCCAACTCTGAGAAGGTGCTATATTGCTCTGATGATCATATTGAAGCTTACTTTGATAATTAATCTCATGTTTTTCTCTTCGCAACCTCAAGCCTAGGAGGTCTCACATGAAATTCGATTCTTGGACTGAAAGTCTCAATAAAACAAAGATGTTATTTGGCTTCGTTTCATCTACGGATGACCAATCCCTATCTCAAGAAGAACGAATAGCACTCCAACTCGAAAAATGGTTTGATCCAGTAATTTACTTCCTCTTATTACTTATCGGTTTACCACTGTTCTTTACACCAGGTGGGGAACATCGTAGTCTTCCATTGTTTACTGGTGTGGTCTCGTTGTCGTGGATATTTAGTCGTCGCATAGTTCCTGCCATATGGCAGAAACTTTTCCATCCAATCTTAGTCACCAGTTTTATCACTGTTTTTCTTGTATGGGGTTTTGGAGCTGCTAAAGGTCTAACATTAGCCCAAGGTAATTTTTTCTATGAATAAATTCTTCCTCAAATATTTTTTCTGTTCTAAACTAAAATCTTTCTATTACTTTTTACATTTTTTAATTTTTATCTTCAGTCTTACATTATTATTCAACAGGAGCCAATTATCTAGTTATTTTTCGACTAGATCAAGGTTGGGCTGGCAATTCCCCTGGAGCTGGAGATCTTTTGAGCAGTCTACTTGTCGGCGGCATTGTGAGCCTTTGGGTTTATTCCTTTTGATACGAATCATGGAATTAAAGAGCAATTTCTTCGGGATCTATCTCAGGTCGCACTAGCATTTCCTATGTTCAGGTATCGGCATGATCTTTACAATAATTATTTGCGGCTGTTGGTAGTAGTTGCTCCAAATTGTGTAGTTTCCCTACTTTTCTGGCCTTGGATGGCGCACATAATGGGTATCGCAGGTGATCGGGCCATTACTTTTGCCGGTAGATTCATGTCAACACCATTTGGGATTCAATTTATAGTGGCTACAGGTGGAGACAGTTCATTGACCGTAGTGTTAATCTGTATCACAGGCATATTCGTGCGTAACTACTGACTAGATTCAACTCAATACATAGACTTGACATATACTTCTTATAACTATTCCTAAAATAATTTGAATCTATTTAATTCAATAGGCCGTCTTGATAAGAGATCCTTTATTCAAGCTGTGTCGCACAAGAACAACTCCTGGCTCTGACGAATATTTTACCATTGGATGTACAATTGGTATCATCGCTGCGGCAATTGGAACTTCTTCACTAATGGATAGTCATTCTCGTGCCGCAGCAACCTCAACGGTGACGTTCATTCTTTACGGTCTTTCTCTTTTGGCTCTAGTTGCTGTCCCGCCCATTGCGAATTATGTTGCACAATTGGCCGGATTGTAATTTTTTGACGAAAGACAACTTTTTTCTGCAAACCCGGCTTTGATTTTTATCACTATATGAGAAACATCTGGATGTCTCAGTATTGATGATGAAACATGTATTTTTTCTGACAAGTTTTTATAGTATAAATATGTTTGTTACGTGATGATGTATGACCTGACAGTAAACAGTTTGAAGTACAATCCCAAAAATTTGGCCATGCCAATGCCAGCCAGCAACTAAGTGGCTTTTCACCACTGAACAAGGATTTCTTTGGAACTCATTGGGTCCACTATGTTTACACTCGAATTGTACTTTTGAAAATCCACCATAAAAAGAATCTTAGTTTTTGCTTTCGACCATTGAGGTAACACGATTTTGAGGGAATTGAGGTATTTGTATCATGAGCAATCTAGTGCAAGAGTGGTGTTGTAGATTTAAATTTCAATCTTAAATGTTACGTGATAGAACAGATATATATTTATGTGTTTCGATATTATACAGAGCAATGAAAATAAGATCATAAAAAATAAGTCAAGTCAGAGCAAGATTCCAACAAACTAGGGGTCAAGGGAAGAATGATCCGGGCATTTGATGAGAATAATCAAAAGAAGGATCTTCGGGGTCGATTTGAGAATCCAGATCAGCAGTGATACGATCGTTTTCACCACGATCATCAAGTTGACTCTGACGCAAGAACAGCTCCTCCAATTTATTCAACAGATCAAGACGCTCATTATCAGAGAATAAATCATGATGAATTTGAAGATTAGATTGAATTCTAGAGATCAATCGATGAACCATTTCTCGATCATAATGAGTAGGATCGAATTGACTTGAGAAAATTATGTCATTTTCAACTTCCTCTTCTTGGACATCTACTTGTGGATTTTCATTCCTTTCTTCTCTTCGTATCACCTCTTCATCTTCCGAGTCCGAATCTGCATCATTTCCTCTAGTTCCAGTCACTCGAGCATCACCTCCGATTGCTTCATAGGACTCGTTGCCCATGTATTCCTTGAAATAGTTTGAATCAAAAGTCTCCCCTTGAGACGGTGGTAAGGGCTCAAGAGCAAACGTGAACCTAGGCGAAAAATCGTCCAACCATTGAGGCAAGAGTTTTATTAGTGCTGCCACATCTATCGGCCAAACCAATAAAACATATCAAAATTCAAGAATTTTTTTGTATGTAAAGGAAAAGTCAGTTAAGTTGGAAAATTGGAGAAGGAAAGATAAGAATGCAGTCATGATTTTTTATTTGAAAAAAAAGAAAATAAAAAAAAAAGGTTACCTGAGGCGAGAACAGACCGATAAATGCTTTCATATGAACCGATATAAAGGGTAGGGTTAGTGGCAACAACATGGCCCAAGCGATTATTCATAAGATCTTCATTATCAAATTTAGGGATAGCCCTCAGGATAATAGCCTGGAACCAATTTGAAAGATTTGGCAATTTCCAAAGTGAGAATGATCGATGAACATAAATTTGAGATAAAACATTAATCAAATTTTGTGGATCTACAAATCTTCTTTCCGTAGCTCGATATTGAGTATTAGGTAGGTGCAATCTTTTGATTTTCTCAAATTCTGGTGGTATACAAATGCCAATCATCTCCGCTAATGGTTTTACCACTTGTGGAAACCGCAAAATCGCTGATTCTAGTACTTGATCACTTGCTACATTCTTTTTGCAACAACGGCAAATGATTATCAAAACCGAGAATGTTCAGATTAGTACACCGATAGGCTTTGTTTGAAAGGTTCAGTTATTATTATTTTTGATATGACTTTTGTTTTCTTTATATAAATATATCATGTTTTTTTTTACATATATAAACATATTATGCTGTGTTTTTATATAAACATATCAAGTAAACTCACCGATGTATTATTTTCTTCTTCCATTGCTCTCATACACAGCGCTTTGGCATAATGTAATCCCGGATACGCTTCAACGCAAATCCCATATTGGGGATCACGATGTTGCAACTTGGGCAGTTGTTTTAGAAATTCTATGAGAAATTGATGCTGGTTAGATTTAACAGCTAAGAAATCAATCCTATGAATAAGGGTATTGAAAGGGAAAAAACAGTACGACATAAATCAACCGAAATATATATAGAATTGGAAATAAGCGAGATGTGAGTGAGGAAGAACGAACCATAATAATGAACCGTATGGATCTTGGTATGGATTTAAAGAAAACAACAGTTTACATGTTTCGAACGCAGTCTTATAACAGCCTTGTTTAATTAGGAATTTTAATTTTAAATGTAAAGATCTGAAAAGATTTCGATTTTCAGCTGAATTATAATCCAATCTAAGATTTCCTAGAATCATACTTTTTGAATTGGATTCGCTAGAAGATGTTCTCAAGTTCAAAATTTTTTCATTTATGTACAATGCTTGATTAACGAAATTCATCGATTGCAACTGATCTCCGTTCTGTGCTGCGACTTCAGATAGTTGAATTAATGCATCTGGGTGATACGGGGCCTTTTGTAAGATTTGAATCAATAGATTGTGATCTAAGTTTATAGCATATAAAAAAACCATCTGCACTCAGATTCATGTATGTTCTCAATCATCTTGATATGATTGATTGTGATTTATTTTTTTAGAACAAAGCTAATATTTATGGTGAAGAATCCAGATAAAAGGGTGACAAACCTTGCAAGGCAGCAGCTCTAAGTACTCGAGATTGGTAAAATCTAAACTTGCTGTCATGTTCAAATTTATACCATTCATCTGATTTTGCCAACTTTCTAGATTCAATTTCATCTAGACTTAGTTTTCTAACACTTAAACCGCTGGCCGATTTATCTAATTGGGGCCAATGAGGATCTGGTTTGGTTAAAACAGTGGATTTTAATTTGACTTTTGAGTTTAAATGATGATGTGGGTCGTTGGATATTCTGGGCCCATAAATTTGATTCATTGGTCTGTTGCTCGATAACGTCGAAGATATCTATAGACATAAAAAAAAAAGCAATAATTTGAGTTCACTCATCTTGTTTTTTTGTTTTTAAAGGAATTGGTTCTTGATTTATTCACCACTCTAGCTCCAAACATTTTACGTAATTCTACATCAGGATCTAAGCTTCTTGTGTCAATTTTAAGTAAGTCATTAATGATAAGATCTTCTTCTTTTGTAGACTTTTTTGGATCAGAAGGGTCGCAAATGTGGGAGGAGTTTGGTAGTTTATCACCTAATTCCATTAAAGCTTCATCGATTTCATCTGTTTTCGATGCGGATTTTTTTTCAGAATGAATTTGATTGATTGAGGAGGTTTGGAGAGAGATAGTTTCATCCTTTTGAGCTGTGGTTGGGGAGGGGTTTTTTTTCTTTTTTGGTTTTCTTTTCTTTTTTTTTGATGAAGCGATCTGACTTGGCTGGATATCGTCTTCTTCATCATCTTCTGGTTGTTCATCTTCTTCAGCCGTGGGTTCGATGAATGAGCTGAATATGTTTTGATGGATTTTAG
Organism: Uromyces viciae-fabae; assembly: GCA_000785685.1. Classification (NCBI taxonomy): domain Eukaryota; kingdom Fungi; phylum Basidiomycota; class Pucciniomycetes; order Pucciniales; family Pucciniaceae; genus Uromyces; species Uromyces viciae-fabae. Next base: position 4,412 of record JNCO01007051.1, on the reverse strand, counting down.
GTTGTACTTCGGTGGTAGTATATTCTTCCTCCTTTTCAATTCGATCTTCTTCTTCTTGGACCAACCTTTGTTGTCTTCGTGAGTTGCGTCCCATTTTATTTAACTGGTTCTTCGCGTTTTAGGCCAGGCGACGGTTAGTGGTACTGATGTAGCTTAACTCATAAAAATCTTTGAGGTTTTAGCCGGCTGTACCGGAGTTTATTTTGAGTACAGGAATACATAATAAAGAGTGTTGAATTACACAGGTTGTGATAGTGGTGTCACATCAGTTACACTCCCCTGGGTACCCTGTGAGCCAGAGGGAAATGAATCATGATCAATCAGTCAATCATTTCTCTACACGGAGCATTAATTAGGATGGTTGACAATAGCCTTCCATCAGCAATTTTTTTTTTTGAAATCAGAAAGACTGAAGCCGGAAAATCAGCCAATTGCTGATTGGCCATCAAATCCTTGCTGGTTTTCCCCAAAAAAATCTTTCCATCAACAAGGTCACCTCCCATGGAAACCTGCTGATGTCATTACTGATTTTCCAAAAATCACAAGTTTTTTTTTTTTCAGATAAATTTGGTTACCCCTTCTACACACAATCAATCTCTATTTTTCATTTTTTCCTTTCTCTTACTCAACTTTGCCAATTTTTTTCTTCTGGATGGTATATTGATGGAGGGATGGGAGAGGGCTGACAGAATTTCAGACTTTGGTTGGATTTGCTGATTTCAAGTTGTTTTTTTGCTGAAAAGCAAACCAAATCAGAAACCAAGAAGAGTAGCTGATTTGGGTGACTTCCTGATTTGCCCCAATCCACAGGCTGAAATCAGCAAAAAGAAATGAAATCAGCTATGGGAAATGGCTATTGTGAACTGTCCTGTTGTAGGATCTGAATTTTCTGACTCTGGACCAACCCAAACCACACAAACCACTCTTCTTCCCATTTTCAATCAGAAATTTCTTCCTCCTCTTGCTCTGCTTGGCTTGTATGCCTCTCTCTTTTTTCCCCCAGATCCCATGGACCCACGTGATATAGACATGGCCAACAATAATTTATCCAAAGGCCCTCCTGTTCACCCATTCCCAAAAAATCCAAATGATTCCCTCATGTTATCAAGCTTGTTGTTTTTCTGTTTCTTTTGTCCACTCCCATCCTTCCTTCGGTTTCTTATCCATTTACTTTTATTCTATTCATTAAAAATAAAAATAAATAAATATTCTCAAATTAGTGTAGTTTTTCCACTGGTGTGTATTACCTGTGGGAATATCTTGAGATGATCAATTTGTAGTTATTGAACATTTAATAATTTATCTAAATCATGTGTAGTTGTGATTTAAATATAGTTTAGTTATTTTATACCATGTGTAGTTGTGGTATAGAAAAATGCTTTAGTTTTACTTCATGTGGAAAGTAACTCACAAGGTCTAGTTTTCTCTCATGTTTAGTTGTGAGATTATTACTTAAATTCTTTTTGCTGCATGTGTAGTTGTGTAACTCTCATTTAGTTTTATATTGGTGCCATGTGTAGTTGTGACACAAACCCTTCCTATGTGTATTTGTAGGAAGTTTTCCATCATTTTGTAACATGTCATAGATTCGTGGCATATTTCTTCTTTCTTTTATACATGGCTACTTTGATTAAATAAAAATTATTGAGTTTGAGCCATAAAATCTTAATAAAATGAAATTATTCCCTTGCTCCTATTTCAAAATACTTTCCACCATCTCAATCTCAAACATAATTCATCATAAAAACAACAATGCTTAAATGCTCTGTTGTGCAGGATGGTTGGATAATCTGTGAAATGCAACTTGTCTGGTCACATGATGATTGACCCCACCATTGTGTTGAGTTTATCATGCCTGCTTCCTATTTTCTGTTTCTCACATGTCATGAATCTAGCAAATTTCTGTTGTCTTTTTACTTTTCTCTTATTCTCTCCTTTTATTCATGTTTCACTTGAAAAATTCATCTTCTGTGATATATTCCTCAGTCACTGTGATATGTAGAACAGGCAGTCTGTAAGATTCTCTTTTTCCATCTGTTGAAGATATCTTTCAAGTTAAATAAATTATAACACTTGTTATTTTCTTCTTTTCTTGCTATTTATATTGGTGGAAAAGTAATCTGATCTGTTCACAGTATCCCTCCAGATCACCCTCAACACTTTGCCAACGTTCTCTTGCATCTTTCTGCTGAAAATAAATAATGAATTGTCTTGAATAATTAAATTTGTGCCTCAATGAATCCAACACACAACTCAGCATGGCTCTCAAGCGTATCACCTAGCTTGAATAAAATATGGAAAATCCTTGAACCACACCCTTAAACACCAAGTCAGCTTTTGCATTGATTGTGGCTTATAAAATTTTTGGGCCTGCAACTCTTCTTTCAATTCAGCTGCTGTCAAAGCAAGTCCTGGCTTTGTTGTAGCCCAAAGGAAAATATAGAGTGATTAATGATAATAATGATTGATCATAATTTGATTAAGTAAAAGTGTTATAGTATTTTTAATTTATTCTTTGCAGCAATAATGTTAAAGGACAAAATAATTGAAAGTAAAAAAGGAACATGATAAGAAATAAAATAAGATCAAAGTAAAAAGAATTGATAATCATTGGTCATTGGAATTTTGATGTTTAATTGAGCTGCAATCAAAGAAATGATTTTTCCAAAAAAAAATCAATAGTTAGCTTTTGAATATTATTGATTCATTAAAATAATAAGATTAGAATAATTATTTTGAATAAAAATAATTAATGGGTCATGATTAAATTATATGAAAAATAAATTATTTATATTTTTCTTCACTTTTATGATTAATCTTTTATAAAAGTGGTAATTGATAAAAATGATGATTTTAATCATTTAACTATTTAAACATCTTAGGGGACTGGTTTTGGCACCGCCAAAAAACTTCCCTGCACCTCCTTTTGACTGCCAGAGGATGTCCAGCTTTTTTTTTTTTTCAATTTTTTTTAAAAAATACTTCTAAAGGTTCTAAAACTACCAAACTTTTTTTGAATCCTTCTGAGTCCCCCTGCTACATTCTCTAAGATTTTTAGGTCAAACAAAAACAGTGAAGTACTCCTTATTTAGGGAGTACACAAAATCAAAAAAAATTCAAAAAAAATAGTTGATGCGGGAAATATGGGCAAAAGATTTTATCAAATCATGTGTATCTATCCTATTGGAATGTGGGATAAAATTTTCATTCATGGTGAAGTAAAAAAAAATGCTTTTGCATTTGATTTTTGCAAAAGATCATTCATGTACCAAAATTTTGCAAAAGTAAATAGAAAAATAATTTTTTTTGCTTCCCCATGGATAAAACTTTTATCCCACATTCCAATAGGGCGGAAGTGCATGTGATAAAATTTTCAGCCCATATTCCCCACATTAACTATTTTTTTTAAATTTTTTTTTTGATTTAGTGTACTCCCTAAATAAGGAGTACTTCAATGTTTTCTATTGAGCTAAAAAAAAGCTCAGAATATGTAGCAGGGGGGCTCAGAAGTATTCCAAAAGGTTTTGGTAGTTTTAGCACCATTAGAAGTATTTTTAAAAAATATTTGAAAAAACGAAAAAAAAGCTGGACATCCTCTGGCAGTTAAAAGGAGGTGCAGGGAAGCTTCCGGGTGGTGCAAAAACCAGTACCCATATTTTACTACTGGGTAAAATAACATTAATACAGTATTTTAACTCACATTAACATTTATGAGGATTTCTTTCCCTCATAAAACCATTTTGAAAAACATCACCATTTGTGTACTCTGCAATTAGGGAATAAAGAAGAATGTCAAAGGTCTAAAAGACCTTGAACACTCTCCCTTTAGCATGAAATTCCATTTCAAGAAGGCATAGTTTGAAAAACACAAGATCTCTTATCCATGATAGACACAACCAACGGGACCCATGCTCACATTCATTTTTATTGCCCTGTTTCTTCTCATTTCTCTTGCTAAAATGATGAACTGAACTTACTATAGTGTAGCTAGTAGAGTTAGGCTCTAGGCATCACATAGGCTGACAAAAAAGAAGTATAGGTTCATGTCACAATGAAGAAGGTTTTTATCTTTAAGAATTTTAAGTATGACAGGTGAAGAAGATGAGAAGCATTTTAGGATTTTTATTTATGATAGAAAGAATTCAAAAAAAGAAATTAAAAAAAGACAAGAATAAAAAAGAGAACAATTTCAATGAAAGATTAGAACAAATGTTTCAGGAAAAGAAAAAATAAGAAACAGAAATGAATTCATACAATCACCCAAGAAGTGATTATTGAAAGTGAATCCTTTAGATCTTGATTGATGCTAGAATTTCAAGCCAAGAAGAATGGGAGGTTAATAATTGAATGTGTTTTGAAAAAAACTGGGGAGGTTCTTTTCTCACCAAATCAGGAAGTCTAATTAAGCGGGG
>JNCO01007048.1:0-12443 GCA_000785685.1 Uromyces viciae-fabae | reverse complement strand
CTTTCTTTCTTTCTTTCTTTCTTTCTTTCTTTCTTTCTTTCTTTCTTTCTTTCTTTCTTTCTTTCTTTCTTTATTGCTACAATTTTAGACATTTTCATCAATAGGATTTCTTTATTCTTGATTCATTCTGATAGATACTGTTTCATTTTTGATGTTACCGAATATTAGCCTATGATCAACTTTCCCTTTGCTCTGATACTCTTCCAGCACAAAAACAGGGAAAGCATACCACACCCCTAACAGTGGGGGCAACAGAATCAAGTTGCCTCCATTCTTGTTGCAACCATGCTCTCTAGGGGAAAGCTGGGCTGGAAGACAGGGCTTCCACACTGTTGGAACCAGTGACTGTCCATCCCTTGGTCCAAAAGAAGCCACATTTTCTGTAAATTATTCCACAAGTGCATGTTTCATACAAGGGTGGGTCAGCTACACTACGGATAGCAGCAGTGTAGTGTAGTCTTAGCATTTTTTGCCACACTAACAAGAATTTACAGTTAGCGCATGATTCTGGACACTAACACTAAAAAAAAATTGAATTTTATTTTTGTAGCATTAGCTGAGAAATAAGAAAACCAGCTAACACTACTCAGATTTCCCTGTGGCAGGCTTGCAGCGGTGTTAGAGAGTCAAAAAGCTACACTAACCTGTAGTGTAGTGATGGGACTCACTACACTATCATGTAGCATAGCTTATTCTAAGATACACTATCATTAACCTAGAGTGTAGCGGAAAAAAATCCAATTACTGAAAAAAAAAAGCAGCTAATATTTATAAACAATGAAAATAATATATACATGTATAGGAAGGAATTGAGAAATGGCCATATAACAGGATAACGATTCTGTGAAATTTTGGAAACTCAAGTTTGTATTTCAATAAGTTAACTACATGAATTTAATTTACAATTTTTCATTATTAACCTAACTGTTTATTGATTTTAATAAAATGAAATTTCTTTTCTTTTTTAGAAATTAATTTAATTTAAACTAAATCCTTGAAATAAGAATTCTCCTTATAATGTTCTGCTGTTTTAATAATTAATATTTTCAACAATAGTAACAATTTAATTTGAATGATATTTAAATTTTGTTTCAATTTAGTTTAATTTAATCATACTATTTTGGACTTTTTTGGTTAAAATTTCCTTTTCTTCAATTGTTTTTTATTTTAAAAAGAGAAAAAATTATTTTAAAATTACTTTTTGATTTCCTTTTTCTTGATTTCAGGATGTGTAAGTGAAATCAAAAACAGCAACAATTTCAGTCAATTATGTCATTTTTAATTCTTGGTTAGTTTTTAAGTTTTTCAAATTCATTTTTATTTTATATCATTTCATTTCACATTTTGATATTTTGTGTTAAAATGTGATTTTTTATTTATTTATATGGAATTTTGTTTTGTATATTTACAATTTTATTTTTCTTTTGATTAATTTTAATTTAAATTATTTCTTTACTATTTTAATCCTTTGAGATGTTTTTTAAACAAATCTATTTAATTAAAAAATAAAATATAATTTTTCTTTTCAGATTTATCTGATTGAGAAACTATTTCAATTTTTTCAAAACAAAATTTTTTAGAAATTTAAACATACAGAATTTTAATTTCATGCAGTAATTTCTGTTGTTAACTTCATTTTATTTATTTTCTTATTTATGAAAATACTCACAATTTTTTGTTGATGAATTGTTTTTTCTTTTTTTTTAAAAAAAAAACTCCTTGAATCATTTTGACATATGTAATGGGCAATAATTTACACTTTGCCAATAGACAGAGGTTTCCTCATTGCCTACCTATTGATTGATCAATAAAGTATTTGATTCATGTACTCTTTTGCTCCTGCTTTTTTCCCCTCATTTTGGTACTATTGCTTTTTTTCCTACCTATCATTCTCAAACAATTTTGCTCAAATCAACAGGATTTCTCATCAAAATCTGTTATATCATGATCATGAAGTTAAGAGAGGTAGCAAGCAATAGTACCAAAATTGAAGAAAATTCAAGCAGTTATATCATGATCATGAAGTTAAGAGAGGTAGCAAGCAATAGTACCAAAATTGAAGAAAATTCAAGCAAAAAAAAGTTCAATATCATCACTTGAATAGTTCATATCTAACAAATTGGACTTACAACAGGATTCTACCATGATTATCATAATTTAAAATGCTGGAAGGGGTTCAGGAATATAGATTTGTCAGTGTAAATAACCTAAATCTTGCCAATTTTGAGAATTAATTAGTGGATATTTTTTTACATGAACTTTAAACCACTCTAACTTCTTGAACAATTGACCATTTGAGATGATTGAGGACTCATTGAAAAGAAGAGATTGAGCTCTAAAAATGTTTTTTGCAACATCAATAGCCAAAAACAAAACGTTTTTGAGATTGACTCAACTTAATTTCTGGATGTGATATTTGGTAATGTCATGGTTCTAATGATAAATATCATCTCCAAGTATGGAGGATCTATGAGATTGTGATGAGCTGAGAAATTTTCGTAGAAGTTTATTCTTGTTAACTTTATATAATAATGGTAAGATTTTTTCTTTCTTTTTAAATTGTTGATAAGAGTGAATCAAGAAGGAGAGTAAAGGATCCAATTGGGTGAATGGGAGGATTGAAAAAAAGAAAAGTTGATCAATTGATGAAAATAGGCTGACTCAATTTTTTTTTGTTTTGATTAATCTGGGTGTAAGTGTTAATCTAAGAGAAAAAAACATAAAAAAATAAAGAAAAGTATCCATCAATTATCTAATAAAAAAAAAAAAAAGATTTGATTGATTGAGAAAAAAAACTATTCAAACTATTCAGGGTGGTAGAGTGTACCCTGGAGGTTGACTCACCTTCCTTCTGTTTTGATTATTCAGGGCAAGTGAGTACTATTCTCAGAAAAAATAAAAGCTTGTTTTTGTTTTGAAAAAAAGATTGCTCAATCATCAAAAGTTATGTGACCTGTATTGTAGTGCAGCATAGCGTAGCATGTCATCAGCTACGGTAAATGTTGGTGTAGTCACACAACACTAAATGTTAGCGTAGTCACACACTATGCTAAATGTTAGCGTAGCCACACACTTAGTCACACACTACACTAAATGTTAGCGTAGTAATACACTACGCTAAATGTTAGTGTAGTCACACACACTACACTACATGTTAGTGTTATGCTAAATGTTAGCGTTGTCACATGCTACACTACTTTTTATTTCTGTTAGCAATAGCGGGGTTCACAATACGTTTTTCTGAGTAAGATTTTAACTTGCAACCCGTAAGCTGCGCCACGGCTGCGGGCTCAAAATTATGTGCTAAAAAATTACTAATTTTATGCAACCACAAGAAAATTTTAAGACCCCCCCCCCATGGAAACAGTCTGATCCCCCTTATTTTTTAACTTGTTGGTACGTTTTTTTTTATCAGGTTTTTTTTCATTCACTTTTTTTTCTGATTTTACTGTTTTTTTTTTTTGGTCGATTTTTAATCTTTTGGCGATTAAAAGCTGTGGTTTGCATGCTTGCATGCTACGCACCACTATGCTCTCATTAGGGTAATAGTGACAAGTGAATTAAAGCTCGAACTTCCCAAGGAATTTGGTGTTGCACCCAGTACATTACAACTACAAAAGTCTAAATATTAAATCCGACCAATCACCTTTGTTATATCCAAGATTCGTTCCAGATTACCTGATGTTGCATCTGTTTTTTTTTCTTTCTGATTTTTCAAATCAAGTCTTTGTAAAAGTAATGTTTAATTTAGTTGTTTGATTATAATAGAACTAATTTCATCACAATATAAAACTTGTTGTATGTGATATAGACGCTTTGTAAATTGATATTTTGGGTATTTGTAGATTTTTTGCTTGTTGAGAATCAGATGTAAACATTTCATCATGTTCAAAGATAATTTTTTTGGAAGGTTTTTAATTTAATTCTCTAGGAAGAGAGAGCAAAAGGTGAAGATGATTTTTCTCACCTTGGGAAGTTTCATGAGAAGACCAGCACCAGGAAAAATCAGACATGTCTTGTCAGCAAATAATTTTATGATAAAATTTTATCACCAGAAAAGGGTGACCAGTAACCGTTTATGGATGCTGGTGACATTTCTGGTCTAAAATTTTAGGCTAAATTTAAGACCAGAAATGTCACCAGCAAACACGAATTTTATCAGCCGCCAGCACGCGGAAATTCTATTGTGAACCCCGCTAATGGAAAAACTATGCTACCTGTTAGTGTAGGGCTGTTCAATTTCATCTAACACTACAAAAGTTCTGGGAAAAAAAAATTGCACTACCCTAACATGTAGCATAGTGGCCTGTAGCGTCAGCTAACACTAACCAAATCTTGGGGGAAAAAATCCTTGCTATGCTACCCTACATTTTGCCTGCAGCATAGTGTAGTATAGCGACCCACCCTTGTTTCAACTAAACATCTTGGTGAGGCCACTCAAAAAAACACAAAACAAAGATCACAAAAAGGTGTGACCCACTTTTGCCCCCTAATACATTGGCAGACCTGCAAAAGATAAAAAATAAACAAACTGAGTCAAAAAAATGGTGCAAACTGTTTGACCCCCCAAGAAGGGACAAACAGTTTTAAGGAGACTCAGGACCGACCAAGTCATTTAGGTCCGTAGGACTACCTAGTAACAACCAATTTTGATTGCACACAAGCCCATGCAAATCTAGCACAATGAAGAATTTTTCAGCCCCTGGGGTTGAAACTTGAGAAAGACCTTGCATGCATATAATACAGACTGTGCGTGGAAAAGTGCAATATGTTGAACTCAAGTCAAAATGCCTGAACAGACTATTTCCACTTCAAGTGAGGGATTTCTTTGCATGCACATTACACGCTCAAGTTTCTTTGAGACGAGTTTTACCAAGGTCATAGGCAATTGCCTTCATGGATTATTTGGAAAATTAATTTAGGAGGTGTATTTCATGAGAACGCTGCAGAACAAACTTTTAGTGCATTTGTCTTGATGACATGAAAAGTGTAATTTGACCTCAATTAATTTTATCATCATACAGAATGTCCCGAGATGCTAAAAAACCAGAAAAATTGCTTAGTGCATAATCTGTTCAATGTTAACCAAACAGATTGTACATACAAGAACCATTTGGAGATACTGGGGTCGATTGGGGCGGGATCCTGGCGACTATCGGCAGGTATATCAGCTTGAGGGACGCGGTGCGAGGATCCCTCGACGGTTGTGTTGGAACTTGAAAGAGTTAAGAAACCATTCAGATCGCAGATAATTGAAAAATATGTGTCTCATTTATACTCACAGAGAAATACCCGGGTAACCATCTTTCATCAAACGTTTCCAGGCCTCATGGCATTCCAAGATAATATCTGTTGCAAAGTTTTTGTGCTTTGCTTCACCAGAGAAGGCAAACTGGTAGAAACATTTGGTTAAATCCAAGCAATAGATGGGATCAAGGAGTAAAGGTAAATTACCTGATTCTCGGGTTTGCCGTCGGGAATCTTGTAGATTCGGAACCATTCATTTGTTGCTCTGATTCGAAGGCATGCGAAAATAAAAGACGTAGATAAAACCACTTATTCCCATTTGAAATGATGCGCAGAGTTTGTTCGTCCAAAAAAAAAAAGTTACGAAGGAATGATTTAAAAAAAAAACCCTAGCTGACCTGATCAAGCCGGGAAGATGCCTTTCAACATCTTCGATATCGTTCAACTTGGGAGCCAACGGATCATTAACATCCACGACGCTGTAATATCGGCAAAGCGTATGCATCAAGCTTTCATCCGGATCATAAATAATGTGGGAGACACGTACATAACTTTCCAATCAGTCTCACCTTCATCAAGTAGGGCCATAACACCAAGCACCTTGACCTGCTTTACTTGGCCCACGTAGCCTACGGCTTCACCGATTTCACAAACGTCGAGTGGATCATTGTCACCCTTGGCTTTGGTTTCAGGATGAGTGTGAGATGGATCTTCCCAGGTCTATTAAATGTAACGAAATTTTAAACCATTAGTAGAAGGTTCAACAAGCAACAAAAACTTAGTTTGAATGGTTATTAAAAAGGAGCTCACCTGAGGGAAAGCACCATAATTCCATATATAACCATGATGGGGGAAACAGTTGCGGACGAATCGTAGTTTGTTCTTTTTCACATCTTGTAGTATGGGGTTGAAGGGTTCCCCTTTCGAGATTTCCATCTTTGCATTCGTCCATCTTGGAACCTCAACAACCATGTTAAAAACGTTATGTTGGTCGTTGGCGAAGAGTGGTAAATCATGGAAAGCCGAAATCACGGCACCATTTTTCTCCAAGTAAACACGATGCTCTGTTTGATTAACATTATCAAGACAAAATGTGGAATTAAATTTCGAAAATCGAAAGCAATGTTATACGAACAGAACCTAAGCAACCACGTACCCAAAGTATTCGGAGCACCGATCAAGCTTGAAAATTAAAGTGATCAGTTGGTCAACTAAACTTGAAAATGTGACGTCATTAAAGATCAATTACATGCGACGAGACCCACCGAGTAGTATAACTCTGTTGAGAACTCATTTTGGAGGAAGCTAGAGTAGTGGAATGAGGTAAATTGGCAAGGAAACGCGCCTGCTGGGTTAAGCGTCTAGTCACTTGGGCTCGACTCATAGACTGATTGAAATAAACGCCAAATAAATCTTCCACCGGAAATTTTCCCCCTGGGTCAACAATAACCTTAAAGTTGAAACCCCATTTTTAGTTATATTTTAAGTAGAATATTATTCATGGTACAGCGTGGTTTGGGAAGAAATGATGACCTCAAGCATATATCATACATGAACTGCTATCATCAGTGGAGGTTGCGTCAAGCATTGAATCCATCCACAGTACATAAAAGGTAAAACTAAAGACAGTTGAATTGAATGATTCACTTTCATTTGTTCAATCAGATTAGTTTAATTTGGGTTAATTTGGCCGGACAGGCTGCGCTACCGGTGAGCTCGCAGCCGGCTATTAACACTCTGCTGCGCATGTAGTGAGACTGTGCACAAAATTGATTTGGCAGCAAGTCAAACGATCACTGTGAAAACCATTCTGGGAATCTCTCGGCTCAAACCCAAGCTCAACGGACGACGCTACATAATGGGTAAGTCAGAGAATCGAGTACCATGACTAAGTCCAAATGAAATTTTTAACTAACCGATTTGATTTATTCCGGTCATTTTATCCGCCAATCAAAGTCAATATTCCAAAGACCCGACGGACTTACTGCAAGGGGAAGCAATGCAAGAAGCACACCCCACACAAGGGTTAGCCAGCATTCTATCAAGACTCATTTTTATTTATTAATTACACGTTTACTTCACAAAACAAAAACATCCACCCACAAAAATTTGAATCATTTTTTTCAATTACCAATCCCACAAGGAAACCACCTTGCTGACTCTGAATAATATATCTTCTTACAGTAACTCAGTATAAGGTAGGCTGGATTTTTATTTCACCTGTTGGCCGAAGCTAATCAACTTTTAATGACTTTTGATGACTATGTCATACTCGATGAACGATCCTTCAGACTGGTAAGAGTGATCCACTTCATATAACTTGAATCTCGCTTGATCTGATCAAACACATCATTTTTTCATCAAAGGCAAGGCCTCACTCTTCGCTCAGGTGCTTACTTCTCCAAGCCCCATCAATTATACATCTCATGAATCAGCTGCCTGACCTAAGTGAAATCTATCTCTCCCACAGGGTAAACGTCGTTATGACCGAAAACAATCGGGTTACGGTGGTCAAACTAAACCCGTGTTCCACAAGAAAGCTAAGGTTCGCCAGCAGATAATTCGAGGCATATGACACGCTCACTTGACTAATATATAAAACCTTCATCTGCCATATCAGACCACTAAGAAAGTCGTGCTGCGAATGGAGTGCACAGTATGCAAATACAAAAAGCAGGTTGCTTTAAAGCGATGCAAACAGTAAGTCGCCTACTTCTCGTAGTCTCCACTAATTTGATCAGCACTTCATTTTCTTGAGCAAATACATGTCTGACCAACTGCATTGACTTACCTTTCTTCAGCTTTGAGCTCGGTGGTGACAAGAAGACAAAGGGTGCTGCTCTTGTTTTTTAAAGTAATTCACATGTGTCTTTCATCTATTCTTTTATGCCACCTGTTTCTCCACGAAGAAGACCCATCGCCTAGTGTAAATCTAATAGAATTGAGCACCAGGAGCACGAGTGTAACGTGCTCGTAGGTATAGTGAGAGATGTAGACGAAGTCATATGAAAAGCAGCTAAGTACGTATCCACCGCGGATGCTATAACTTGAGTGTTATGCTATTTATGCTTCCTGAACGTCATAAACTTCCCCCAGCCGGCGAGCTACAACCAGAATACCTTGGGAGGTAACAAATTTGCCCGGGCTCTCAAGCGTCGGTCTGGTATTTTGCCTATATTTTATCTCTTCTATATTTGTTTTCATGCCGCAGCGGCTGAGATCAGCGCGGCAGAGGTTCTGATTTTCCCATCTTTGACAAGTGTGGCATGGGTAAGATCCGCTGGTTCCGGTGAGCCAAATCAATTAAAAAAAAATAGCAAGAATTGGTCGCAGCCATCTTGCACAAATGTGATGTGAAGAATAGCTAGACTTACTTCTGGCCATATTCTTCCATACTTTGATTTCACATTTTTGGGTACATGAGGAAAGTATGGAAAGATGTGTACTAGCTTCAGAGATTTCAGCCACTACGTGCTTTTCCAAACTTTTTTGCAGTTAGGAAAAGTGTGAAATAAAACTATGGAGAAGTATAGAAGTCAGAAATGAGTCCACCTGATTTGTTTGTTGGTAGAGAGGTAGCTGTCATGTGGTCTTTGAATCCTTTTTCAATGTTCCATTGCAATGAGGGAGGTTCACAGTCTGAAATTTTGGCTTTATGGAGAGGGTCTTCATTTGGGATAGAGAATTCAGAACATCTTTTGGTTGCTTCATTTTTGAATGAAACAAATTGATTCACTCAACTACTTTATCTTGGAATCATTATCACAGTCATCAAATTGAGCACTATTGAAAACTGTACTGTATTACTTTCTGTTGTGAAGCACTCATATCATTCTTAATTTTAGGTAATCAATTGAATCCATCCCAGTTTTGGGTTATTGTTGAACATCCACTAATCACTTGCGCTACAATACTTGTTTTCATATTCAATTAGTGGACTCAATTACAAAACTTACTTTTACATAGTCAGTTTTGACATACTTTTACATAGTTACATAGTTTTAAGTTCCAGTGCAAACCTTAAAAACAAGGCTGGGTTGCTATGTTATTTGGCCATTTTAGTGTGGTGTAGTGGACATTTTTCATTTTCAAACTGTTGTTATTTCTAGCAATTTTTTTTTTCAAATTTCTGGTGGTTAGCGCAGTGGCATTAAATTTTTCAGAAATTTGGTTATTTCTAGCAGAGATTTTTTTCCAATTTCTGGTGGTGAGCATAGCGGTGTTAAATTTTTTGGAAATTTGGTTATTTCTAGCGTCTGAAAATTGCTGCTGCACTAACAAGTAACATAATTTTTGGCAAAAAAAAATTTCAAGGATTTTCTAGCCTAACTCATCCTCAAGTTACACTATGATACACTAGAAACCAGACTAACAGCAGGATACAATAACACTAGAACTGGACTGGATATAGAAATATAGCCTTGCTACTACTACAACACCCGCTATGCCACAACTACCACTACACTACAACTACTGCTATGTGACAGCTACGCTGTGAGACTCAAAAAGATGCTAGAGTATTTAAGCTCTAATGGCAGAATGTAGAAAGGGATGAATGAGTAAGGACTCTCTGCCTTTCTTATTGACAAGAAGTAACTGATAGAATGGTTTGTCTCAAAATGAACAGGGACCAAGGCTACACTTGGTTGATGGTAAGAAATTGGAAGTTTAAGAGGATGATTCCAGCACTCAGATTGGGTTTGAAAAAGAAAATGGAAGGGAGAAGCAGAATAGCAGTGAGAGCAAGGATGTGAGTCAAGTCTTTTGTGACTCTTCATGAGAGGTGAAGAATGTGAGCAATGGCCACACACAGAGGGGTTTAATGATTCTTAAGCATTTGTTTCTTTGTAGGTATGTAAGTGTTACTATTATTTGGTGGGAAGTTTCCAGTCGGTCCAGATTAAAATTCTCTTATGATCAGATGGGGGGAAAGCGCTGAGGATAGAGCACCTTTTATAGATGAGGAAAAGAGAGAGGCGGAACATTCTTGACTCCTTTCAGGTCTAGAGTTGTGTCAGTGAGGTCATGGGAAAAAGCAATTGGTCCACTGTGGGAAAACAAAGAGAATGATGTAATGTGAAATATGAGAAATACTGAGATGGATTTTGAGGTAAGAGCTGGATGCTCTATTGGCTGAATTGGTTGAAGTGGAAAGAGTTTTAAAAAGAATTAGCTCAGTTTGTTTATTTCATAAGAGGAAGCAGCCCTATTTATAGGACCTGCTTACATAACCAAATGATAAAAACAAAACAAAATAATTCAAGAAAAATAAAATAGAAAAATAGAAATATAGAATATATTTCTTAATTTGTAACTATAATAAATGGGGCAGGACACTATTAGGGAATTTTACTGACTCAAACAGCCTGAAGGCATTTTACTGATAGGTATTAGATATAGATGGTTTATTAGTTTAGAATAGAGTAATATTTTACTTATTTTAGTATTAAATTTAGATAGATAGATAGTATAGTATAGTTATTTATATTATTTATAATAAAGAGATTGTTTTTATTTCATAAAATATTTAATTTAAGTCATTAATATTCCAAAAAATTAATCCCTTGGCATTGCATGGGAGTATAGGCTATTTACAAGCTGTATGTAGTATACTAGCTTATTGACATCTTCCCTTGGGCAAATTTTTGCACCAAACATAACACTTGTTCCAAATATATGAAAACTTAAAGAAAGAATTCAATATCATTCTCCAGAGAGCCTCCTAGAGCCCAATGAGCCTCAAAAACTCAACTGACTAGTGAGTTTTGTTAGATTTCAAGCACAAATACAATATGGTTTCATATTAAAAATTCATCTTACTACACCTTTCTCATCCAAAATAAATTTAAACCAAACTGAGTATTGCTTTACCTAAAGGGAAAATTCTACTTTTCCTAATCAATTATATTATGGAAATGATTAGGAGAAAAATAAATAACAATTATAAAATATTATTTTTGTGTTTTTATATTTTTATTTTACTCAATCAAGACAACCATCTAAATAGAATAAAGAAGAATTCATTTTTTTTATTTATTTTATTTAGATCATAATTTTCTCATTCTATTAGCTTATCTTGGACTTAAATAGTTTTGTCTTTTTAATTTAATTCTTTTTAATAGAATATAAAATTTCAATTTGTGAATTGGTCCTAAAAAAAGAATAGAAAATAAATAAAGTAAAAAAAGGTAAGTTCCCAAAGTGTGCAGGTAGTATGTGTTGCATGCTAAACCCCCCTTTATACAAAGAATAAAAAATAAAATAAATAAACAAAAAAGATAAGATCCCTAAGCATGCAGTCAGTATGTGTTGCATGGTAAACTCCCTCATATATACTTCTAGAAAATATTGATACGATCAGATGAAGGAGAAACCAGTTATAAAAAAGATATTTGAGTGAAGTGTCAAGAAGAGTTAAAAAATACAATTTTTGTATTTTACCTTCAAAGTACTGTTTCTTTTTAACCAATCAATTGATTTTTCCAATTAATAGCTCAAAAAAATCTGATATCAAGTGCTACAATTTTTTTGCTGCAACAACAAAGCGCCAGAAAAACATTCTGCAAGAGAAAATTGCTTGGATTTTCTCAAAATCTAGGGGCAGTGATGGGATTTCAAAAAAATAATTTTGCTTCAATTTTTATAGAGGAAAGTAATAAGATGTGATTATGATTGATTGAAGAAATCTTCTAATAATCACCACAGAAATATGGCTGCCACCTACATGTAGGTGGCGTTTCTGTATCCCAATGATATCTCAGGGTTAAGTGATGTTGTATCTCACATTTGAGTTTAAGCTAACTTTTGTGACTGGAAATCACAATTTTCTTAACTTTTGGAAACTAAGTTCACAATTTTAGGCAAATGAAGAAGCCTACAGTATTCATAAAGCTGTGCCTTGAAAAGCAAATGAAACATCATCCAAAAATTACTTCAGTTGATTTTTGAGGATTCCTTCAGTTTGGAAATGGAAAATTCAAAAAAAGTCCAAAGGTGGCAAACTTAATTTACCATGGACTACTAAAAATAAAACAGGCTCATGTTGAACATGTCAATAAACTATTAAGTATAATCTTCAGTGCTTACTCATTTTTGGCCCTCTGATTATTATGAACTTCAACGAGTAAATCAATTGGTAATCCTACCAAATGCAAACGGGTAATTTTTTTATTTTTTGAGTAACAAACATATCCTTA
>JNCO01007044.1:0-12447 GCA_000785685.1 Uromyces viciae-fabae | reverse complement strand
CTGGCTGCCATGGTACGAATTATGATTGGAAGTGGAGTTTGGATCGTGAGAATGATAAGGGTTGAAAGGCTGTGATTTATTCAAGAATGCGGTTGAGTCCTCTTGGACAGTGTTTTGGCTAGTTTCACAAGTAAAATCTGGGTTGTGTTGGAAATTCGAGTTATTAGAAGATAATCAAAGGTGTCCAGAGTTTTGCTTGGAACGTTTGAGTACAACCAACAATGTAAAAATTATGCATGGCTCACAGTTGAGCAATGTAAGGCTAGGAAGATGCTCAACCTGTACGCATGTGACATTGTTGAGCATCTGGTTTATTCCAGTGCACTCAGAAAGGAACTAAGGTGTCTTCCTCAGCATGGCTCTACCCAAGCTATACCACTAGAAGTTCAAGAGTAAGGTGCAAGCAAGACACGGGTAAGATCAAAGTTACCACATGTCAACTGGTGGGGGTTTAGCGAGTTTTTCTGGCAGTGTTAGTATTAAGTTCAATTTTTTTTGGTCTTTGTCCAACCTTATGCTGGAGAAGCAGGAAAACCCCTTGGAAGACTTGTTTTTTAGTTTCTTATATATACTCTCAACATTTGTGTCACACTTGCAAGATTTTGTGATGTTTGGCAGTCACAATCATATAACAAAACCATATTTCTTTCTTATCATGTTTTCTTAGGAGACATTCCCACAATTTGTTCAGAATAGAGACAAAAGATTCATCAATAAATAAGAGTGATCAATAAATAACTGAGTGATAAATAAAAAGGAAAAGTCAACACGAGAAACAACATTTTTTTGATCAATGATTATGTATATTTAGCGTTTATAGGGTGTAGAGAATCCAGTCAGATAAATTTAGCAAAACTAAGAATAAAACATTACTTCAAGAAGCAGTTTAGCGTGTATTGGGATTCAAAAAAAAAAAGAAAAAAAAGTTATCATGCCAAATTG
Source organism: Uromyces viciae-fabae (assembly GCA_000785685.1). Taxonomy (NCBI): domain Eukaryota; kingdom Fungi; phylum Basidiomycota; class Pucciniomycetes; order Pucciniales; family Pucciniaceae; genus Uromyces; species Uromyces viciae-fabae. The sequence continues at coordinate 11,505 of JNCO01007044.1, read as the reverse complement.
TTTTTGGCCAAATGCTTGTCACACTTGGCAGTATTATCTAAAAGTAAAGAGATCTGCCCATAAGTTAATTTTCAATCTAACAAGTCAGTTTTGGTCAGGTTGGGGGAATCAAACATTTTGTGGGAGACAATGTCATTGGAAATCAGAATATCTACAATATGAGTGGCATTGGTAATGCCTAGCCAGCTCACATAATCAGAGATAGTTGACGATGGAGGTGGGGATGATTGAAGGTCTTTTTCTAAGATTGAGGGAGAATCACGCAAGCCTGAACCTTGAAACATCTGTGAGATAACCTCAGAGAATGAAGAGGAAGGTTCAAGTTTGGCCTTCTTCTTCTTTGGGGACTGTGTGATGTATTGGAGCAATACTGGGGGTGATTCAAGGGAAACTCCATTGGTTTGTTCCATCTGCAGGGAACATATTTGAATTCAAGATGACTTATGATGAGGGATAAGTTTCAACGGTGCTTACCAGTGCACAAGCCCATAATTGGACTGCCTGGGTGGTTAAAAGACTGAACCGTCAAGGATTACCTGGGTTGAGGAAAACAGGATGATGTTGATCATACATGTCATTGCACATGTATTTCTTGTATATTTGACACATGTAAAGGTTGATGTCGTCAAAATATTCAGCATTGATTTCCGTGTTGTCATCGCTGGGTTCATCCAATCCCAAGGCGGCTCTGGCTTTGCGTTTGAGGGTGGATTGTTCTACAGCCTCATCGTGGGCAGCATGTTTTGCAAGAAATACTTCCTGATGAGCTTGTTTTGTAAGCTCCATTGGATTGACCATCTTTAAGTTTAAGCCTCCTTCCAATCTATGCACGTCAAGAAGCAAGCTGACCCACTCATCAATCTCCTGTTGCCCTTCCAAAACAGCCTGATCGTTCTTCCTGAAACCTGGGCATCAAGGGATAATGAGGAACCAATCAATTTTTGGCGACTGTAACTTTAAGGAGCGCCTGATGATTGCCCCAGTGTTGGCGACGCGCTTATCACATTCGGTAGCAACCAGCTCTTGAAATTTGGCAAGGGTTGTGGTGCCCACATCTACACTGATGGGGAAATCGTTTTTTGGTGAAACCCCAACCCATTTCTTTTTTTTGCCCTTGTGCTTGTCAGATACAAAAAGCTTGAAATTCATGAAAATTTTCACAATATTACTCTAAAAAAAAATCAAAAATTAATGAGTAACAAGTCATTGTTAATCAAGAGAAAATCCAATCTTACTGATTGGTGACTCTCCACATGGTTTTCATGGTTTTGATTGGACAACAGAGCTAACTCAAAATTAGGAAGTGTGTCATTCAGGCTGGAAGGGTCAAGTGATACCCATGGATTTGAATTGATACCCGAGGAAGTGAGGCTAGAAGAGTTGTTGGTGTAGCTACCATCAATGATGCTTGAGCTGAGGGATGGAGAATTTGGAGTTATTGTTGTCGGACTGGCAGCGCAATTGGGAACCAAAGCTGTATTTGGGTTACCGTGATAATCCATAAGCGGCCTCCACATCGGCATTTTTCTGGAGAAACCGTTGCTGTCAGTATGAGTTTTATTTTTAAAAAATGGGAAGATGGGTTTTATTTTTAAAAAATGAGAATCTTACCGTTTGGGAATTGGTCCTAAAACAACTTCGCGGCGTCCAATTTGGATAATTGGTATCAATGTTGTCTTGCGGAATCCGTGGTATTGGTGCTGGTAAAATTCCCACAGGTGGTATGGCAGGATGGGGGTGGCCATTGAGGATATCAGGGATATCATTGCTGGATGGTTTCAAGGCGGGTGTTGTTCAAGCGTGGGGTCTGGCAAGGTTCAAGACGGCATGGTGAATAAGGGTAACTAGAGATTGCTCAATTTTTTGACATGTATGACATACACAGTGTTGCGGCGGCATGTGCTGCGAACATTTTAAGTTTTTTTTTTTTTTAAAAAAAAAATATGCATATAGATTGTTAAATACATATAAGCTTTGAAAAGAAAAAAATGGCTGGTCCAACATTTTTGACAAACACAATATGTGTATATATTCCTTAGGCCACACTCAGATCTATGTATATAAATGATTGTGCTCATTGGTGAGCCTGCGCCGGAGGGCGCTGTAACCTACTTGCCCCCTCACCGTTGCGCAATACCCGTCTGTGGCATCCAGAGAAACAGAGAGCAAGAAAACAAAAACAAAAAAAAATTTACGTATATATACAAAGAAAAATAAAACAGAATTAAATGAGACAAGAGGGAATGACAAGAAAATAAAAAATAGAGAGAAGAAGAAAAAGAAAACAGAACTAAATGAGACGAGAGGGAGTGATGATAAAATAAAAAATAGAGAGAAAAAGAAGAAAAAATTGTCACAAAACATTAGCAATAGCCCAAAACAAAGGCTGCCATGGACTTGAAACTGTCACATGGCAGACTTTTTGTGAGAATATCAGCAAACTGTTTAGCGGTTGGGACCCAGTCAAGAGTAATCTGCTTGTTGAAAAGGGCATCATTTGTAAGATAGAACTCAAGCTCCACATGCCAGACCCATTTGTTAGCCAAATCATCACAGGCCACTTTTATGGCAGATTTGCTATCACACAGCAACTGCCCCACAAAATTATTGCGTAGGAAATCCAGCAACAGATTTCCGTATCCACAAAACAGACCTCGTGGCGAATCCAAGAGCCATGTATTCAGCTTGACAGGTTGAGGTCGCCATGGTAGCCTATCTGCAAGACACCCACAAAATAGGACAACCTAAAAAGGTTATCGAAATCCCGTAAGTGCTCTTGGCAAATTTGCCTCCCCACGATACATCACAGTAGCACCTGAGGGGATGGTCCATTGCTTTGGGAAACAGATGAAAGGCGAAATCTTGCGTTTGCGCCACATAATTGACAAGATGGTAGATGGCTTTCCAGTGTGCTACACCCAGCTTGGCTGAGAACCGCAATAGTATATTGACAGAGTAAGCGATATCCAGTCGAGTCCCAACAGCCAGATAACTTAGAGCACCTATAATAGACAAATACTTGGTTTAATCGGACTCTTTCCCACGTTCATCAGTGATCAAAACAGCATTAGTTGGAAGTGGGGTCTGAGAAATGCTTTTACCATCCCAGTGCTCGGACAGCAGGGATTCTATTACTTTTGACTGCTAAAGAATGAAACCGTCCTCCACTCTCTGAAAATTGAAGCCAAAAATACTATCCAAACCTTATGTCCACTTAATCTCTAGCAAACCTTTAAGATCCAGTTCCAGCTTCTCCATCAGTCTCCTAGAGGAGCCCATCACAATGCCATTGTCAAAATGGATCCAAACAATCCCATGTTCTTTATCATGTTTGAGGATATACAAGCTGGCATCATACGGACTCAAGACATAACCCAGCTTTGACAGTACATCCTTCAGGTAGCACCACCAACAGCGTGCAGCTTGCCTTGTACCATAAAGGGCCTTCTTAAGCTGTAGACCAAAACCTGGCAGAAGATTCATCCCTTCTGGAGGTTGAACCCATTCTTCTATTGGTGAGTTTAAATATGCTGCAAAAAAGTCAAAAGAATGGATAGACCATTTGAAATTAGCGGCAATGGTCAGCAGCAGTTGCATGGATGCAAAAGTCGCTGTCAGAGCAAATGTTGCATTGAAGTCCACACCCAACTGTTGAGTAAAACCCTTAGCAACATAAAGGGCCTTGAAACGTTCCACTACACCACTGGGATTGCGTTTTTTGGCAAACACCCAACGGCCCCCCATGACCAATTGACCTTGAGGAACAGGTTTCACTTCCCAAACTTTCATCCTTTCCAGGTTGGAAAGTTCAAGCTGAATAGCATTCTTCCAACAAAACCAATCAGGCAACTTTTGAGCTTGTTTATAAGTGCAGGGTACTGAGGCACCAAAAATGCTACACTCTTGTAAGACCTGGTCAACCATTGACTCCTGTCGCTGGAATTCTAAATTATCATTAAAGTTGCCAAAAGTGAGATGTTCAGCAACAGGATTGGAGATTGATGTTTTAGTAATGGGAATCGGCAATGGTATTTGAGTCTTAAGGAAATCATGGCAAGACATGTTTTCAAATTTAACCCATGTTGATTGTACATACTGATTAGACTGAGAGACCCAAAACAGCCACCCCTTACTTCCATCTAGATTTCCTACTACCCGGGCCTTGATAGCTCTTCAATCTAGCTTTGATCTCTTTTTGGGAGGATTGAGAATCCAGGCCTGTCCACCAAACAAACACGCCCAATTAAGATTTGGGACCCTTCCAAAAATACACTCATAAGGAGTAAGTAGTCGGCTGCATTCATTTGGCAGGCGGTTGAGCAAATGCCCAGAGATAAGAAAAACCCCAAAATGGTTTACCCAGTTGGCTGTTGACCAAAAGCGCCCATGAAATATTGCCTAAAGTGCTGTTGAAGCGCTCTATCAAACCATTTTGATGGTGATGATAGGGGAGAGATTTTTCGGCTTTGATTCCTTTTGATTCTAAAAACATATTAAAATGTTTGTTTGAAGATTCTCCTCTGTTATCACTGCAAACAACTTCAACTTTCTTGTGAGTAAGATTTTCAAGAATATTTATTACATTAATAATTTGATTAGCGACATCCGATTTATTTTGAAGTAGTTTAATGAAGCAATAACCTGAAGCAACATCTTTGAAAGTTAGAACAAAACAAGCTTTGTTGTAAGTTTCAATCTCAAAAGGACCAATCAGGTCAACAGCCACCACCTCAAGAGGTACAACTTTCCAATTGTCAGAAGTCAAAGTATTTGAATGAGTGCCCTTTCTGATGAAACAGACAGGGCATTTAATCTTGTGGGCAGGTAGAGTAACAGGGAGATCATCTGATTTCAAGGATTTCAAAAGATTTTTAATTGCGCAAAGACTTGCATGGCCAAACAACCAATGATAGTATAAGAGGGTTTTTTCTTTTTGAGTCAAAGACTCTGGCTTCCAGGCAACACTGGGAATTGAGCCAACATCAGTGGTAAAAGTACCTGGTGGTTTTGATAAGGAAGAAGCAAAAAACAGAGAAGTGGGGGAGGAAAAAGAATCCAAGGAGGGAAACGTAGAGATAGCAGAAGAGTTGAGACACATTTTATGGGGAAAGACCCATCTGTTAGAAGAAAGAATGAAAGTAAAATTGAAAAGAATGTCGCCTTGTGAATCAAAAATGTGTAGCACATCATCCTGTTGATTACAGGAAAAAGAGAAATGAGTTTTTCTCAAAGTGGCAAGAGAGATCAGAGTGCTTCTGGCACACTCACAATATAAGACCTCAAGTAAGTTAAAGATGTCGCCTCCCCTCATTTTCAAAAACACAAAGTGCTAGCCCCTGTAACATAAGCAGGGTCCCCATTAGCTGCCACCTCCAGAGGGATTGGGTGTCAGAAAGTGCTAAAATTAAAGAGATGAGAAAGTTTTGAAGTGAGATAATGTGACACACCACTTTCAGCAATAGGTAGCTCATAATCATGGTTGATGTCGGCTTGATCAAAAGAAAGCTGGTCCATCTTGTCGTCAAGAGCACCCAATTGTACAACTTGACCAGAAACGGGAGTGCTAGATTGTGTCAGAAAAAGGAAAGAGCAGCCCGATGAGGCAGAATCAGACCTAGAAGATGGTCTAGAGGGATACCTCGGACAGTAGTACTGAGCTGGCCTACCATTGGGTTGATTTGAACTTGGTACTGAGGGAAGCCGGCCTTGAGGAAAACTGTGTGCAGGATTGAAATTGGGATATAAAGCAGGCACCCCAGGCAGAGAGAAAATCGGGTATAGGGCTTGGAAATTTGACCCCTTGGCCTGAAAATGAGAAGGTGGCAAATTGAAGATTCCCTGTTGTGCAGGAAATTGATGATTCAATGTGATTGGTCACTCGCGACATTTATCAGCTAGATGATAAATTGATTGACAGTGCCAACAATGACAAGCACCTACCAAATTAGCTGTTGGAGGCAGAGAGTTGTTGTAAAACGGAGGAGATGCATATTTCAGGGATGTTTCTGAGTCAAAAGAAGTAGTAGTTTGGCTAGATGCACTAAGAGCACTCAGGCGATCAGACACAGAGGTGTCATGGTCTAGTTGCTTCTTGCAAGTATCAACCATGGCATGAATATCAGCAGTCAAAGGAGTAACCCAAAGACGGCAGCTGACAGAAATGTTGAACTCAAGGTGTTGGTCAACTTCTTCTTGCAATTGGGAACCTGGGTCTAAAGAGTTTTGAAGAACCAGACTGTTATTTCATCAGCAGTGAGGGAAATAGTTTGAGTCTTCAAATACTTCAAAAGTTCTGAGATAGCAGCCATCAGGGAAGGGTTATTGGTGTAGCTGGAAGCTTTGATAGAAATGAGGTGTCTCCACATTTTGATCTGAGACGTTTGACTAACCACGTTGAAACAAGATTTCAAGACCAAGAACATTTCATAGCAAGTCAGATAGCAAGACAGAAGTCAATCAAAATATTTTTCCAGGGTAGCAAGAAGCAAAGATTAGCCATGTTGTTCCACAATGTCAAATTTAAGACAACTAAAGATAGATTTTATTACTTTTTAGTTAATATATTCTTTTAATAGTTTTATACAATTTAAAATATTTTAATATAAAAATTAAAAAGAAAGAAATAAAAATATAAATTGAATTAATATTTACCTAAAGGCAAAACTGGCTATGCCTAATATTGATAAAGAAGTATTTTATTTTAATAATAGTTAATAAAAATTTAAATGTAATTTAATAGTTCTAATAAAATAATGAATATAAAAAGAAAAAATAGATAAAGAAAATTAAAGGAAAATAAGAAATAAGAATTAAAATAAGAATGATTATAATATTTAATTAAATATTATCAATTTTCTAAATATAATTTATCAATTATATTTATTTTTAATAACTTTTCTTTTTAATTAAAAAGAAAAGAAAACGATTACAAATTTTTATATATTTATCAATTTATGGAATTTATATTTATTTATTTTGTTTTATTATATTTTGTTGTTGCTTCGTTTTTTGTTTATTCTGGTTTGTTTTTATTATTATTTTATTCTATTTCAAAAAGGAAGAAAAAATGAAAAGAGTTTATCGTTAGTTATTCTACTACGATTTATTTCACTCATTTTTCATTCATAATTTTATCGTACATCATGATCATTTATTAATGATCATGATGTCATTTTTATGATGTAATAATCATTTCAATAATACACTGTGACATTTCACATTCGTATTATTTTAATTTTTAATTTGTATTTAATTTTAATTTATATTTTAAAAACTCACAATTTTATTTTGATTGTTAAAGATTAAATTAAATTTTTATCTTAATCAGTTTTATTTTTATATTTAATTTGTTTAATTATTTTGTTTTGATTAAAACTGTTGTTTTTTCTTTTGATATTCTGACACACAAAAGGTGCATGATCCTCTTGAACCATAAAGAATTGAATGTTGCCAAAAAATGTCTGGTGCGTTCAGAGAAAAAGGACAACCAGGCTTGATAGTTTGATACATCTGGCTTCAATCTGTCTTCATCCCTTGCGCAGTTATGAATCGCTGCTAGAACCAAGAAGTGGTTGTGATTAAGCTGTTGGTCCCTGAAAGTAGTCTGAATCATTTGTTGAACCACTGATTCAGGAAGCAATGGATTGGTGGCAGGTGCATCACCAACAGGCTCACGTCTGGTAGTTTAAAAAACATGCTGCCAAGGGGTATCAGCAGATCTTGAGGAAGGGCGGGAATTCTCCAAATCAACAGGTGGGGTAGACATAGTTGATGATGAGGAAAAAAAGAAACGGATGAGAAAGAAAGAAAAATATTTATTATTTTACCTTTTATTTTTTTTTATTTTTAGTGAATTACTAAATTAACATGGTCGGCCCGCAAACTCATGCAGTTTTGACCGCGTGCGGACCGATAATGTGCACGTGGCTTTACACAAACACACGCGGTTTTTAAACCATGTGTTTTTGAAAAAAAAAAGGGCAAAGGTTCTTTGGGGTCTAAAAACACCAAAGAAAATTCCTAAGAATTTTTAAAAGGGTTTTGGCCCCCCAAAAAATTGATCAAAAAAAAATAGTAAAATAAAAACAATGATTTGTACAGGGCCCCAAAGCGGTATGAAGGGGCCATGTCCCATGTAAAAAGAAATGATAGGGGTTAATATCAGCGCCCAAACTATAAATTTAGCCAAAAGAAGAAAAAAAACACTTTTTCAAAAAAATAAAAAAAAGGGTTTTGGGAGAGAAAGCCCCCAAAAAATTGGCAGATGCCCATGACCTGTGGAAATTAACCTTATGGGGCTTTCCAAAACCCTCTTAAGAAGCAAAATAAACATACAAATTCAGAAAGACAAATAAAGAAAAAATGAAAAATGAAAAAGAAAGAGAAAAAAAAGCAAAAGGAAAGGAATAAAAAAATTAAAGAAATGAAAATGAGAGAAAAAATAAAGAAAGAGATAAAGAAAGAAAGAAAAAATATAAAATAAATATAAAATAAAAAATAAAAAGGAAAAGAAAAAGAAGAAGAAAGAAAGAAAAAGGAAAGAAAAAAATTGAAAAAAAGTAAGAAACTAGAAAAAAACAAAGAAACCAGAAAAAAGAAAAAGAATAATAAAATAACAGAAGAGAGCAAAAAGAAATTAAAAAGATGCAGCATATAACCAAATCATTTTTTAATTTTCTTTACTCTGTTCCCTCTTCATTTTGCTTTTTTCTTTCATTTTAGGGTTTTTTCACTTTTTCTTTTTTTTTGTTTTTTTTTTCAATTTCATTTTTTTCTTTCTTTCTTGCTACTTTTTTTTTCTTTATTTCATTTTTCCTTTTTATTTCTTGGACTTTTCTTTCTTTTGTTGTTCTTTCTTTGTTCTTTCTGTTTTATTTATTTTTAATTCCTTTTTTATTTCTTTTTTTATTTATTTTTTCTTTTTCTTTTATTTTTCTCTTTCTCTTTTCTTTCTTTTCTCTATTTCATGGTACATGGGCATCTGCCAATTTTTTGGGGCCTTTCCCCCCAAAACCCTTTTTTTTTTTTTTTTTTTTTAAAAAAAACTGTTTTTTTCTTCTTTTTTGTTTTTTTTTTTGGATAAATTTATAGTTTGAGAGTTGATATCAACCCCTATAATTTCTTTTTCCACGGGACAGGGCCCCTTCATAATGCTTTGGGGCCCTGTACAAATCATTTTTTTTGTTTTACTATTTTTTTTTGATTAATTTTTTGGGTGGCCAAAACCCTTTTATAAATTCTTAGGAATTTTCTCTTTGGGGCTTTTAGACCCCACAGAACCTTTTCCCCTTTTTTTTCAAAAACACACGGTTCAAAAACTGCATGCTTTTGCGGAAAACCGTGTGCATGCAGTCGGTCCGCAAGCGGTCAAAACTGACTAGTAATGCCCTATTTTTATTTTCATTTTCATTTTCATTTTATTTTATTTTATTTTATTTTTTACTTTTATTTATGGAAACTTTGTGTATTAAATCTTGATACAATTTAGGCAGTAATGAGATAAGCCACAGATACACTGAAAAAATGTGTGCAGTTCCAAGGTTTTTCAGCTGCTACCTTGGCCAAAGGTGGAATCTCTTGATGACCGCGGTCACTTACTCCTAATCAACACTTAAATAAGCAAACACAATGTTTTCAATATATATGCGGGAGATCCAAACAGTAATTTATAGATGCCTACGCCGGCAGAGATATACAGCCTACACTGGCTATTCAAAAAACTATAAAAGATGAGATAATACGTGATAGAAATGTAGAGAAAGATAACTTGAAGGGCTCATAACCTAATGAGTGCTGTGATGGAATGAATGTGTATATATTCCATAAGCCACACTCAGATCTATATATATACATGATTGTGATCGGTGAGACTGCGCCAGAGGGTGCTGTAACCTACTTAGGTTACAACAATATTAAGCTCAATCTATTGGTCCCCTTTAAACCCTGGTGCCTTGGTCAACCCCCACCTGGGTCTCCTCCACGTTTGTTCTGATAGCCACTTTGAAGAATTGAGATAATCATAGTACATATGCGCGCTTGAATATAGGTGTAGGTCTAATAACTCACAGCCATGAGCAAAAGTTGTGTCTATGGTAACATTTATTATTATTATTATTATTATTTTTCAAAAAATCATATTCAAGCAGTTGAAAATTTATCTTTGAGAGAAAAATATAGAAGACTTAACCATAATCAATTGTCTAACATTTACAAATATTCAAAGATCAACCATAAATAGGATCACTCAGTAAATTAATATTATTATTCTAAAAGGTTTTGTCTTTAATCTGAATAACAGAAGCACATGAGCTTGAGGAAAATTGTGACTAAGAATTTTATGATTGATTGATGGATCAGTTTTTATTTTTGATGGATTGGATCAAAGGATAAGAACAAACCCTCAATGTCAATTGACAAGAGAGGTGATTGTTACAGCTAATGATAGGAAGCTGGCTTAAAGGAACAAGTACCAATGTTGATGTATTTGATAATTAAATATTTTCTAACCTAGTAAGAGTTGAATGCTCTAATGACTGAGATAACCATGCAGCAGATAAGTGAAAGAAATATTAATGAAAAAAGATACATTTATACATATGGAAGAACTGATTGGATTATTTCTCTCAGAAGAGAATAAATTGAAATTATTATCTGTAACAATAATTTTATTTCTTGTCTTTGATCACTAAGCTTATAGTGTATCAAAGACCACCAAACTTGTGTTCTAATCCATGGTTAATCTCTCATTACGGCTAGTGATCATTAACTTCTGCATGGAATCTTTATGTTGATATTTAATTGATTTTAAAGATATTGGTGTAGATACTCTATTTTGAGAGTTTATTCTTTGTATTTAAATCTTTTATTTTATTATTTTATTTTTCCTTGTCTCACTCGTCAAGCTAGTCTTTTTACTTTACTTGTCAACTATTGAGATCATTGTCACCAGGATTCAAGATCATAGGTTCTTATTTTTCATTTTCTTCATTTCATTTGACTTAAATTTTATTTTTCCTTGTCTCACTCGTCAAGCTAGTCTTTTTACTTTACTTGTCAACTATTGAGATCATTGTCATCAGGATTCAAGATCATAGGTTCTTATTTTTCATTTTCTTCATTTCATTTGATTTAACTATTATTAACCTCAATGTTCTTTTTATCGTCAGATCTTACCTGTAGCGTCCACTACTTCTTTTCTTATTCAATTGCTCTGTTTTGTTTCTTTTAAACCTGTTCTTTTAGGTAAATCTGTTCTTATCATTTTTATCTATTTTTCTTTAAACTGAAATCAATTTCTTTTAGTCTATAAAATCAACACATTATCAGTACGGTGCTTTGATTGAAAAAGAACAGGTACTTCGTTAACAATGTCTGACAAAAAGGAAAAACAAAACTCTAAAACAGGGATTCCTAAACTCGATGATACTAATCATCCCGAGTGGTCGTCACGAATGAGAGCACATCTAAGAAGCAAAGAACTATGGAAAATTACTTCCGGAGAGACTA